>SKCR01049464.1:0-39584 GCA_019454045.1 Zanthoxylum bungeanum
TTGCTTTCTATTATATATATATATATATATATATATGTAATTGTTAACTTTTTATTTCTTCCAAATGTAATTTTTTATATGTTTTTATACAATCACTACTAAACTCTAATAAATGAAAATATATGAAGCATTTCCCTACTTAAATTAGAAAATTTTAAAATGTCAATAATATTATAAAATAAAATTATTTTTCTAATAATAATAATAAATTAATCCTTCTTCATTTAAATAAAGTTTGATTTTTTTGTTAAAAAAGCTATCATTTATTTTAATTATCAAAATTTATCAAAGGGTAAAATTGTCAAATTGATCAAAATTTTAGAATTGAAGCAAAATATAAGGATGTATTTTACCTAGGGATGACAGTGGGTAGGGTATGGTGCGGGTTTTCCATTACCAAACCCGCACCCGCATATGTAAATAAATTACCAAACCCGCATCATACCCGTTGCGGGTTTTAATTTTCATTACCAAACCCGCACCGCATATAAAAATAAATTACCAAACCCGCATTGGTACCCAGCGGATTTTTTGCGGGTTTTTAAAATATTGAATTACTTTGTGTTCTTAATAATATAATATTTTTAATTAAATAATTTATTTTTAATTGTTATCTGTAGTTTTCACATTTGTTTTTCATTTGACATATACAACATGCAATGTATGTATATACAGTACATAGATAACATAATGTATGAAAGACTCAGTACCATATGTTTATTTTTTCATATAAACATAATTAAAACGAGTTCTTCCCTTCATAATTATAATGATCTAAGTTAGCCAACTCAATCGAAAATAAGTTAAAAAGTAATCACCAACCTTTGGTCATATTTTTTATGCTAAGTGTAATGAAAATGATGCTTACAATGCTCAAGTGGTGTAACTGTAATGAAGAAGCAGGAAAGCTACTGAAGTTACAGCAAATACTAACTTATTTTGCTCATCTCCCGTTTCTGATCATGTGAACTTAATCCAAATTTTTGTATTATAATTTTATTAACAAGTGTGATTAAAAAATAATAATATTAGTCATGCAAAAAATCTTCAGTTGGGCAGGTTGCGGGCTGCGGCTGAGTGGGAGTGTGGAACTGTGGATTGATGTTTTAGGTTTAGGTTTTGTTAGTTGTTTTTATATGAAGGTTTTTTTATATTGTCCTAAAAATATTCATTAATAAAAACTAATATTGCGGGTATGCGGATACCCGCATTTTTTTTCTTAAATACCAAACTTGCACCGTACCCGCAGCGGGTTCTGCTTTAAATTACCAAACACACACCGCACCCACTAATATATTTACCAAATCCTACCCATTGTGGGCGGGTTTTTACGGGTTTGCGGGTAAAATTGACATCCTTAATTTTACCCCATGATTTTCTGCAGGGTATTATTGTACTGTATTTTATGTCATTTTCAATAATTCTGTGAAGAAACAAAATCAATAATTAAAAAAATGTTAAAGAGAGAGGGATGAATAACTCAAGTCAAATAATTATATTTTGGTGAAAATCATTCTTTTCAAAATCGGACCGGACCGACCGGCAGGTTCAATCGTTCGAACTTGGAGTCGGTCGTGAGTCTGGTCCAGTCAAAGGTAAAAAAATCGATCAAAATCGGTTCAATTTTTTAATTTTTGATATTTTCTAATATTTAATTAAATAAAATAATTTATTACGTAAGCCGGTTTTTACCTTTTTTAGATACAGTTCAACCCGTAAAATCAATGACATTGAATCTTTTACATTACAGATTCGATCATCTGTCCAGTTCGAAAACAATGGTGAAAATATAATTTTTAAATATTTAATTAATGATTTAATTTGATAATTAATTGTGGTTTCTTTTAAAATTTGATTTTAAAAATTTAATTTCTACTCATCATCAAAAAAAAAATATTAAAAAACGTATAATAATTAATTTATAAACATTAACACTAAATCGTTTACGAGCTCTCGTTTGTTGACTAACACTTTTTTAATCTCAATAATAAAAAGAGCTGGAGTTATTAATTGCGATATTGTCTCTTGAATAAGAATATTAATTTTGTATTTTCCAAATAAATATAAAAAATTAACAAAAAATTAAGCTTATCACGTAAATTAAAAAAAAAAAAAAAAAAAAAAACAGTGATTGTAATCAATACCTGGTGACGTGGTTCCTTGGCTTGGTGACGGAACTCCCACTACTGTTAAAAAAAAAGCAGCATATGCAAAATGGAATCACATATTAGGGTATTAAAATTAAAATAATTGCCGTTATATTTGAAACAGTGATTTTTAAATTTCAAATTTCAAATTAAATTTATATATCAATTTCATAATTTCAAATTTAATGATAAAAACTTCAAACTTCCACTTTAATCCGCTAATACAAATAAAAGAATCGACACAAACGATTGAATAAAAGCTCAAATTTAACTTGATATTAAAATCTTAAATTTAGAATAATTTTAATTTTTAATATATAATATTTCTTCTTTATTTTTTTCATTTATGGATAAGAATCTTATTTTAAAAATTTCTCACGTGCTCCTCGAATTGAGGTGCGTGATTCATTATCAAAACCCGAAAAGAAAAGGTTAACTCAACCGTTATAACAAAAAAGAAAGCTTCAAATTATATTTTTGTTTAATTTGTATATATTTTCCTGAATAATGATGAGCAAAGCAAGTTACCTGAGCAAAGATCAAGCGGAGGAGTAGTGACACGACAAAGAGAAGGAAGCTTGAGAGATCTATTAAGATCAACATTGATTCCAAAACTATCGCTTTTCCCAAGGAGTTGACACAAACAAATCGGGCTGCTATCCACCAGCCCCGCCAGCTCCGGGCAGCACGGCTTGTCCGGCATCGTCAAATTGCTTCCCACCGTCACGTACGACAGGCAGTCCGACATGTTCAGCAGTTTTGTTAAACAATCGTCCTCCGACGGCGACGGCGACGGCGACAACGCCTGACCTGATGAAGCGCCGATACAAGCCATCATAACAAGGAAAGCGACGATGGCTGCGATCGCTGTGCTGCGGTTCTCCATTATGGCAATTGCAAATGAAAAAAAATATTGAAGTTGCTGATTATTAAGGTTTTGGGAAGATCTAGAGTTAATATTATATCATATGGTGAAGTGTCAGTGAGTGTGATAATAAATTGGGGGCAACTACCAACTAGTTGTTGTAATTTCCCCTTTTTTTTTTGTTTTTTCAAAATTTTCTGCCACCAGAAAGGCGTGTTGCTCTCAATCAATATTTGGTTTTGTGACGACTTTTGGTATTTTCTTGAGAGTGAAAAAAAATACAAAACGTTACTAGGAAGTTCATTAGCGCTTATTCAAAAAAGTGTTCATATTAGTGATTTGAGAGGGTAAGGATCAGAAATGAATCGGAATTGATCCAGTGTCACTAATTAATTATATTTATTATTATTTTTTTTATAAAAAAATATAAAAACCTAAACTAATAATAAAAAAATAAAAAATCGACCACTTCAATCCGTTAATTCTGGACCAGATCATCAGTTCAACGGTTGAACCGGGTGATTCAGTGGGTCTAAGGTCGGTTCAACTCCTACCCGAGTTGAAGGGGTCATCCGGATCCAAGGTCTGGACTCCAGACCTTGGATCGGGTCCCGGTTTAACCGGTCAAACCAGTCGGGTTTTAAATCTGTTGACGGCTGATTTTAGTCTCAAGGCAATATGAGAATATTATTCCCGAGACAATCCTCCTTCAATAGTGAATTTGTTCGGTTAAGGGGAAACCAAAAGCAAATTTAGCAAAAGACAGATAAATACGCCAATCGATAAGGAGATTTAACGTGGTTCAGCGGATCAAATCCAACCTACGTCCACGGGTACAAAATGAATGATACTTTTATTACCGAGTTATGCTTCTCTGATATCTCTTGTGTTTTACAAGTTTGATCCCAATGATCTTGATATTGATTCTCATATTGATTCTGATATTGATTCTGATTCTCATGCCTCTTACGCACACTCTACCATCCTATTTATAATAGTGTAGAAATCATATTCATTCTCCTACAAGAATTTCCTAGTTGAAACAATTTCTCTTTCCCATAAGGATTCCTAGTCAAAAACTACTTTCACTTCCTTTATCCTATTAGGATACTAGCTCATCAGTTTACCCATGAAAGTATGATAGTTTGTCATCTTATCCGTAAGAGTAGGGTATCTTATCTTCTGGAGCATGTCTTGCCACATGCTCGGTCTTCATGAGGTCGGTCATAATGGTCATTTGAACTGAGAATGCTTCTGTCGATCTGATAATTGCCCGGACATCCGAACTCAAGTACTCGGTTACCGATCATAAAGTGCTCGGCCATTTACTCATGTGGTCGGGTCGGTATTAATGATTTCGACCGAGAAAGGAATTACCCTTTTTACCCATGTCGTACTTCTTAAATAACATAGGTCCTGAAAACACCATCAACATATGTCCCCTAGTTCTCGGTAACAACGAGTTTGCGAGTTGATGCCGGGAACTATAAAAAAAGATAGTGTGCTGATGAATCCGTCGGTGGTCACTCCAGGAACCGCAGAGAAAAATGTCTTGGCTGCAAATCTGGTCCTTCCTGCCACCTTCATGTGCTCAGTCAACGAGGATCCCGATATCTACCCGTGGAAAAAATGTTTTGCCCTTATGTTGATGACGATCGACTCGGTGGGACGTAACCCGACCCCGAGCTGAGAAGAACATTTGGCTCTGGGGGAATGTCACCTCCCCAGACCAATAGAGGGCCGACCATGGGGGAGATGCTCTGATCCCATGCCGATGATAAGTATCTCGGTGGGACGTAACCCGACCCCGAGATGAAAGAAACACTTGGCTCTGGGGAATGTTACGTCCCCAGACCAAAAGGACGGACTTGGTGGGACGTAACCCGACCCCGAGCTGAGAGAAACACTTGGCTCTGTGGGAATGTTACGTCCCCATACCAAAAAGCTGGACTCGGTGGGACGTAACCCGACCCCGAACTGAGAGAAACACTTGGCTCTGGGGGAATGTTACGTCCCCAGACCAAAAAGCTGGCTCGGTGGGACATAACCCGACCCCGAGCTGAGAGAAACCAAGTGGCCTCGGCGGAACGAAATCCAGCCCCGAGCCGAATAACCAAGTAGCCTCGGCGGAACGAATCCAACCCCGAGCGGATTAACCAAATGGCCTCGGCGGAACGAATCCAGCCCCGAGCCGATTAACCAAGTGGCCTCGGCGGAACGAATCCAGCCCCGAGCCGATTAACCAAATGGCCTCGGCGGAACGAATCCAGCCCCGAGCCGATTAACCAAGTAGCCTCGGCGGAACGAATCCAGCCCCGAGCCGATTAACCAAGTAGCCTCGGCGGAACGAATCCAGCCCCGAGCCGATTAATCATTGGGATTTATTCAGAAGGGAAGTGAATCAACCTTTTGAAGCCCTACCGAATCTGGCACGGGCGTCTCCTTGCCAGACCGGCGAAAAACAAAAACAAAACTCTGGAAAATAAAATTAAAAGGCGGGGGAGACTTAGCACTTATCCCAAAACAAAATGTTAAAGTGTAAACAACAGCACGGATTCCTTAAGACAGCGTCCTGCTCGAGGTTTCCAAAACACAATCCTGAATCTTTCAATTCAGAGTCCCGGCGAACCAGGATTTGGATCAAAGAGCGTTTAAAATGGTAAGAGCACATCCTTTATACTTCAGGTCTTCATGGAGCCTGTGTACTGCTCGAGGGCTCCTCCTTACAACGCTGGAGCAAACATACGCTACGAGGGCACAATCCTTTCCGGTGCTACATATCTCTTGGATCCAAATGATCAAAGAAATATGGATCAAAGAGTGTCCGAGACATTAAAGGCATATTCCTCCTTATGTTCGGTAACACTGGAGCAAGCAATCGCCACGGGGGTATCGTCCCTCCCAGTGCTATGCTTCCCACGGATCCGAATGATCAAGGTAATGGGGATCAAAAAGTGTTCGAGACATTAAGGGCATTCTCCTCCTTATGTTCGGTAATACTGGAGTAAGAAATCGCCACGTGGGTATCATCATTCCCCGTGCTATGCTTCTCACGGATCCATTAATCAGGTAGGTGAGGATCAGAGAGTGTTCGAAACATTAAGGTCATTTTTCTCCTTATGTTTGGTAACACTGGAGTAAGCAATCGTCACGGGGGTATCATCCCTCCCCGTGCTACGCTTCTCACGGATCCATTAATCAGGTAGGTGAGGATCAGAGAATGTTCGAAACATTAAGGGCATTTTCCTCCTTATGTTCGGTAACACTGGAGTAAGCAATCGCCATGGGGGTATCATCCATCCCCGTGCTACGCTTCTCACGGATCCATTAATCAGGTAGGTGAGGATCAGAGAGTGTTCGAAACATTAAGGGCATTTTCCTCTTTATGTTCGGTAACACTAGAGTAAGCAATCACCACGGGGGTATCATCCATCCCCGTGATATGCTTCTCTTGGATCTATCGGGTAGGCAAAACATATGGTAACGCATTCCTTGCGTTTGTATCTCCCAAACTGGTCAGGCAGGTTATCCTACGGGGGCACTCCCTCCCCGTGATTACCATCCCGGAATGTCCCGGTACATATAAGTTGTGGGGTAGTTGTGCTCCGGCTACCGCGAAGGATTCTCGTGCTCCTTTATACCTCTTCCCCTTTGATGTGGTCTTCACTTGTATCTACAACCTTTTTTTCCTAACGCCGTCTCACCTCTTCTCTGACTGGTTCCGGCTTCAAATCTCTCGTTGTTCCTCCCTTCCACCCTTTCTAGTCGGTCCATCATGGATTTCAGAAGGGCTTGGTTTTCCTCCCTTTCTTTCCTAATGTTTTCTTCTATCTTCTCTACCCAGTTCGTAGTTGGACTTCCTGGTGATCGGTGATTTCCGTCTTCTGCCATTGTCTTACTACGTGTGCTGCTTTTCATTGGATTCCCCACAGACGGTGCCAACTGTTGACGGTGGATTTTGGTCTCAAGGTAATTTGGGAATATTACTCCCGAGACAGTTACTCCTTCAATAATGAATTTGTTTGGTTATGTGGGAACCAAAGGCAAATTTAGTAGAAGACAGATAAATGCACCAATCAACAAGGAGATTTAACGTGGTTCGGCGGATCAGGTCCAACCTACGTCCACAGACACAAACATAATGATACTTTTATTACTGAGATACGCTTCTCTGATATCTCTTATGTTTACAAGCTTGATCGTAATGATCATGTTCTTGATTCTCATATCCATTATGCACATACTCTACCCTTCTATTTATAATAGTACAGAAATCAGACTCCTTCTTTTACAAGGGTTCCCAGTTGAATCAATCTTCTTCTCACGCAAGGATTCCTAATCTAAAACTATCTCTACTTCCCTTATCCTATTTGGACACTGATTTATCAGTTCTCCCCATGAAAGTAGGATAATTTGTCATCTTCTCCGAGAAAATAGGATGCCTTATCTTCCTGAGCACGCCTCGCTACCTGGTCGGTCTTAATGAGGTCGGTCATGGTAGTCATTTGAACTGAGAATGCTTCTGTCGATCTGATAATGCTCGGTCATCCGAGCCAAAGTGATCAGTCACCAGTCATCAAATGCTCAGTCTCTACCTGTTGGCTTTATAACACACATGTGGTCGGGTCGGCATTAATGATCTCGATCAAGAAGAGAATTACCCTTTTTACCCCCGCTGTGCTCCTTAAATAACATAGGACCTGAAAACACCATCAACATTTGTCCCCTAGTTCTCGGTTCCAACGAGTCATACAAGTTGGTTCCGGGAACTATATAAGAGTGGTACGATTGATGAACTGAAAGCCGATATACTGAAGGAGAAATTTCGTCAGCCCACACTTACATCATGATCGATCTGACTCAGGTGTTCGGTCTGACTTTCTTCCTACCGAGGTGAAATCCCTTTATTGTCCTTCTGTAATTTTGTCCCTCGAGACGCGCAACCGTTACATCCTTTTAAATGCCCATCGGATCACTTCTAGGGTTTGACGGGAGCCTGCCACTTGTCAACCATCTGCCGTGCTCCCGCCAAAAGCAAAACAATTCGACCGTTATGGTCAGTGAAAAAGACGTCCAATCTCAGCCGTCCATCCAATTCTGAAAGATCATTTTAGAAGCGACATGTGGTGTAAATCTGACGCTTTCGTTCAATCTAACGGCCACGAGTGCACCGATCAGATTATAACAAAACGGAGTAAACACTGTTGCCTTCTTTCACGAACTCTTCGATCTCAATCCCCGAGAACTCTTCTCTTTTAGCTGTGACCAGTGAATCCTCAGAACAACCAGACCGCTCTGAGCAATCTGCAACCCTTCTAAAAGAAACAAGTAAGTCTTTTGAGCGACCTTTTTGCTTTTGCTTTCCATATGTTGCGAATCCTGCTCCCTTTTGTTCCTTTTTTTCCCCTTTTTTGTGTTTTGGTTTTGTGCTGCTAGGGAGATATTTATGGCTTGATCGATGTTTTTAGGGCATTTAGAACTCACAAGCTTAGCTTCAGAAATTAGCTATAGACTGACTTCCCCCCTCTTTCTTTTATTTCTCGGATGTCAGAGATGTCTGACACCAGGTCTTCCTCTGCAAACCTGCTAAACCTCCGACTCCCCCTATTGAAGAGCTCTCCTTGAGCTCGGGGCACCAAGCATAAAGGACCTCGACACTCCCCCACACCCTTCTGAAATTGAACAAGATACTTATCATCAGAGGATCCCTCGAAAGGACCCAGAGCCCGGTGATTTTAACTCTTCGGCTCTGGACATGGACCGTCCTTCCAAGATAACTCAAGACGACCTCACACTGCTCCGGCAACGATAAAACATTCCGATAGATATTGCCCTTGAAGTCCCCGGGCCAATGGATCGTGCTAGCCAACCTGATGAGGGTTCGGTGGCCCTTCTTCCGGCTTTCTTTGAGTGTGGTCTTCGGCTACCACTTCAACGTTACTTTGCCTGGATGCTGGCCGAGATGGAGATCGCCCCTTACCAATTGAGCCTGAATAGCTGGAGGATTCTGGCCGGTCTATATGTGATTTGGAGTCGGGCGGGGCTCGGCGAACCCTTTCTTGAAGAAGTGAAGAGGTTGTATCGACTGAAGGCCAACCCAAGTGTAGGCATTGCATTTTTGCATATCAGCCCGATGATGAGTCTCGTATGGAGACACTACCTCTTTAGTTGTGAAAGCCGCGGGAAACGGACGTTGGAAGGGTAAAGTTGGAAATTAGTATTTTGTCAGATTTAATTCGCTTGTTTCGCTTCGGGTTCGCTTATTGGACCTCTGTTTTAAAACACACCAAACCCATTAAATCAAATCCAAAAAATAATTAAAACATTTAAAACACATCTCACAAATTAAATAATTAAAACACATTTCACAAATTAAATCACCTTCCTAAATTAAATTAAATCCCTTTCCTAAAATACATAAATCACATTCCTAATTTAATTAAATCACCTACCAATTTAAATAAATCATATCCTTAACTAAAAAGAATAAATCAAATCACTTCCCTTAATTAAAAGATTTTCCTTATCACATTCTAAATTAAAAGATATCCTCAATTAATACACAAATCATATTCCTTCCCCAACAAGGTAAATCCCCTCCCTTGGCCAATAAAAAGAACCATTCACCCCTTACCAAACCCTGGCTGACTCATTCTCACGAAATCAACCCTAAAATTCTAAGTTCACGCTCAAAGCACACACTCACGTACTGCCCTCAACCTCACGCAAATCACACGCACAACCAACCCTAGCTCAACACTCAGTAACACCACGCCCCTCCACTCATCATGCTGCTTCAAGCCTCACGTTTAACCTGCCACACTACTTATCTCCTTCTCGCCACCTAGCCACAAACTGCATAGCAGCCTTGAGACGTCCCCACATTGCCTTACACCAGCCCACGCCCTTGCCACCTAACTTCACACAGCCATCACCTGCACGCCACAACACCCACGCTCACATCTCATTCACTCACGCACACACAGCCCTACACACACAACCCTACACGCACAAACACAGCCCAGTACACTAACCAAACTCACGCACACACAGCCCTACACACACAGACCTACACGCACAAAAACTGCCCCTGGAACCCTACCAAAACTGCAGTCCAAATCCCTCCAAAAACCCTCAAAATAGTCCCTAAATTACCTTAAAACAGTGGCCCAACAATACAACAAAAACAGTAGCAAAACGGAGTGAAAACAGCAGTCCGAAACAGCAAAACAGCGAGGAAAGACGTTGAGTTGGTGAACCAAAAGAGTTACGGATCATTCACCCTTCCAACGGACGTGTAACGCCCTTTCGTGAGACAACAAAATAGGTTAGACCTGAGGGCCCCTTCTTACTTATCTTCTTTCCATTTATTTTATTTATTTTAAAATATTATGCATGAGAGTTGTTTGAGGCATGATGTGATTGTTGGATGAGCGGGATGTGTGTTCCCTTTTGTGGTATATCGGATGGAAACCGGACTTAAATTCCGTAGCCGATTCCGAATGGACGGTATTGCGGTCTGCACTCGGGATACAACGCCACATACCACTTAAGATGCACGTATCTCGTCTAATCCAAACTTGTATTTGAGCATGTCATAGTTCTAGGCCGTTATTTATTATTTTAAGCATGAGTTAATTTAGTCTTGTTATTTAATTTTCAAAGCATGATTGTGTTATGAGGCATGTTGTTTCTTCATTCTTTATGCATGATGTTTAGTTTAACTTATATTCATGTTTAAGTAGTTATTTATTAATAAGATTTAATGGTTCAATATGCTCAATGTGTGAAACCTTGTTTGCCGTTCAAAGACTTACTCTCAAGCATGCAAACTTAGAATAAGATTTATTTAGCGAATGCATGTTAGATCTAAATACCTTTGAGCATGATTATTGAGTAGACTCGGTTAATTTATTGCACAAATCATACCATCACAAGTGACATAAGTAAGGGACCATTCCGAACCTAACGGTTTGAGGTCTTCCCTTGCGAGGGGTGAGTGCGGCCTTAAATCTTTGTCCCGGTTCACACCGGGTGGCGACTCCATGTTATTTCGTACTCCCAACTAGGCCGCGAGCCTAGAATAGCGTCGCCCAGGTTCTGTTGTCTACAGTCTGGCGACTCCACTGGGGATTTAGAGAATTGGCCCCGAAATAATGTCTTATAGTGATTGTAATTTTTGCTTTAATTAACTGTGTCTACCGTAGGTTGAAAGGGGTTCAATCAAATGCACTTTTAAGGCTAGGTAATGGTTTGGTGTCTTCCTTCATTCACTACCTTTCTATAAGGAAAAGCTGTGAAGGCACCTGGATAATCATGTACTAGTAGCCTACCGTGATGGACTAATTTGGAGGACTCGTTGTTTATTCCTGTCACCAAGCGATAAGAGCCTAAGGGGCTTGGGTACTTAAGAGAGCCTCGCTCCACCTTCCCTCTGGGGAATCTACAACGGGAAATCCATTTGACAGTCAGTCACACACCATAACTTGTTGGCATGTACCTTTGGGTATAAAAAATGTGCGCTCACTTGCTCGCTCGGACCCTTGAGTGGGGAGACCTAGTTGTGGGCAATCCTTCATCGACGAGAGCTTTTGTCTATACCCCTGTAAACCCGCGTATGAACCATAGTTGTAGGATCAGTAGAGACTATTCCTTTATGTTTTGGACCATTTTCATTTGGATTCAGTTGGACTTGTTGTCATGAGGTATGGGCTTGTTGGGCCATTTAAACTGGGACGAGTCTGTACTTTATGGCAATCGGGCCAAAATTTTCTAAAATGCTCACGGGCCAACTAGTGTAAAATTCTTATGAGCTTATATATTACATGCATCGCACGCATCTCATGCATACATGCATCATGTTAACCCATGTGTCTTAAAAGCTATCATAGACATCCGTTGGGTTAGGGATAAAAGAAGACATGTCAAGAAGAGTTTAGCAAACCTGGATATCGGGGAAAAGGAAATCGAGAAACAGAAAACCTTATGGCAAAGATAGAAAGACCATTGGGGGGCCTTCAAAAAAAATGAATGAAAAAAAGAAAAAAAAGTTAAAAATGAAAAGAAAAAAAGAAAGAGACAAAAGAGAAAGAAAACCATACCACATTGAGCATAGAAAAGCAACTGCAGGCATAATTGAGATATCTAGGTTGGTTTGACCCACCGACCACAATTTTTGAAACAAAATCATTGAGTTGGCCTACCTGGGGATGAATCTGCGAAGGAACCTTTGCACACACACACCTTGAGTCTGGCTTAGATCATTTATTCAAAGACTTGGATTTGAGTTGCGTTGAATGTTTTGAAGGTTCTCTGGTTTCATTACTGAGCATTCTTTGAGGACAATGATATGTATAACTATTGGGATTATTTCGTAGCATGTGATATAGTATGATGATATGGAAGGCCCCACCATGTGGTTCATCTTGACCAAGTGCAAACATCGGAGATCAGAAAGCTAAATCAAGACTGGGAGCGACCTTTCTACCTCCCCGTGAATCAAGGACATAACAAGATATTGAGTCATGAGACCAGAGAGAAGACTGAGCAGTCGCCTGGAGAACTGGTGGAAGACCTAACTCAACGGAATAGGAAATTCATTCATGCATGCATGCATACACGTAACATATTTTGCATTCTTTTTTGTGTTTGTTTTGTTTTGTATTCACAGGTTTCAAAGAAGAAAAAAAGAAAGCGGCAAAGACAAGCCAACTAGAATCAGCAACATATGAGTAATAGTTTTGGGGATAAGTTCCAGGGTTGAGGCCCATATCAGTATCAGTTTAAGGCGAGGCCCACGTCAGTATCAGTCTGGGGGCGAGGCCCAGATCAGTGTCTGTACAGGGTTGAGGCCCATATCAGTATCAGTTTTAGGGCGAGGCCCACGTTAGTATCAGTCTGGGGGCGAGGCCCACATCAGTGTCTGTATGGGGGCGAGGCCCACATTAGTTTCAGTTTGGGGTCGAGGCCCATATCAGTATTCGTTTGAGGATGAGTCTCGGGGTTGAGGCCCACATCAGTATCAGTTTGGGGCGAGGCCCACATCAGTTTGGGGCGAAGACCACATCAGTTTCAGTTTGGGGTCGAGGCACATATCAGTATTCGTTTGGGGATGAGTCTCGGGGTTGAAGCCCACATCAGTATCAGTTTTGGGGCAAGGCCCACATCAGTTTCAGTCTGGGGGGAGGCCCACATCAGTATCAGTTTGGGGCGAGGCCCACATCAGTATCAACTCAGGGTCGAGGCCCACTTTATCAGCAGTTTAAGGAATGAATCCCAGGGGGCGAAGCCCACATTGTCAGCAGCATCGAGAATGAATCTTAGGGCCGAGGCCCAATTTGTCAGAATTTGGAATGAACCTAGGGAATGAATCCGAGGGCCGAGGCCCACGTCGTCAAAATTTGGAAAGAATCCGAGAATGAATCCTAGGGCCGAGGCCCACGCTTTCAGAGTTTTGGAATGAATCCAGGAATGAATCATAGGGCAAAGACCACAGTATTATCAGCATCAGTTTTGCCGGGTATGGCACTCTAGGGGCGAGGCCCACATTATCATCAGCATCAATTGCAGGCTTGCCGGGTATGGCATTCTAGGGGCGAGGCCCACATTGGTTCAGTATTAGTTCTGCCGGGTATGGCACTCTGGGGGCGAGGCCCACATTAGTTCAGTATCAGTCTTTCCGGGTATGGCACTCTGGGGGCGAGGCCCACATCATTATCAGCATCAGTTTTGCCGGGTATGGCACTCCGGGTATGGAGACATCAGCATCAGTTTTGCCGGGTATGGCACTCCGGGTATGGAGACATCAGTATCAGTTTTACCTGATATAGCATTCTGGGGGCGAGGCCCACATAGCATCAGATCAGTTTCTACCGGGTATGGCATTCTGGGGGCGAGGCCCACATAGCATCAGATCAGTTTCTGCCGGGTATGGCATTCTGGGGGGAAGGCCCACATAGCATCAGATCAGTTTATGCCGGGCATGGCATTCTGGGGGCGAAGCCCGCATCACATCAGATCAGTTCTGCCGAGAATGGCACTCCGATAAGGAGATATAGTCTGGGAATGGACAGCTCGAGAATGAGCACGCCGAGAATGGCACGCCGGGAATGGCACTCCGAGAATGGAGATATAGTCCGGGAATTGATAGCTCGAGAATGAGCACGCCGAGAATGGCACGCCGGGAATGGCACTCTGAGAATGGAGATTTAGTCCGGGAATGGACAGCTCGGGAATGAGCATGCCGAGAATGGCACGCCGGGAATGGCACTCCGAGAATATAGATTTAGTCCTAGAATGGACAGTCCGGGAATGGAGATCGGTTCGGGAATGGACCACCCCCGGTGACGGTTCGGGAATGGACCACATCCGGTGACGGTTCGGGAATGGACCTCATCATACCACATCACAGTAACACTCCGAAATGGAGCACGGTTCGGAAACGGACCATCATCATATCTGCGACACCCTAGGTACGGGGTTAGCACAACCAGATCATCATATTAAGGGCGAGGTCCCTATTGTCAGCAGTATTAGGCCGAGATACGTGCCCAGGGTCGAGATGCGTGTCCCCATTGTCGTTTGTAGTTCCGGGTCGAGATGCGTACCCAGGGTCGAGGTGCCCACTACATCATCATATTCAGGGCGAGGTCTCTATTGTCAGCGGTATTAGGTCGAGATACGTGCCCAGGGTCGAGATGTGTGCCCCCGTTGTCGTTTGTAGTTCCGGGTCGAGATGCGTGCCTAGGGTCGAGGTGGCCCACTACATCATCATATTCAGGGCGAGGTCCCTATTGTCAGCGGTATTGGGTCGAGATGCGTGCCCAGGGTCGAGATGCGTGCCCCTGTTGTCGTTTGTAGTTCCGGGTCGAGATGCGTACCCAGGGTCGAGGTGCCCACTACATCATAATTTTCAGGCGCGACGTCCCTATTGTCAGCGGTATTGGGTCGAGATGCGTGCCCATGGTCGAGATGTGTGCCCCCGTTGTCGTTTGTAGTTCCGGGTCGAGATGCGTGCCCAGGGTCGAGTGCCCACTACATCATCTTATTCAGGGCGAGGTCCCTATTGTCAGCGGTATTGGGTCGAGATGCGTGCCCAGGGTCGAGATGCGTTCCCCCGTTGTCGTTTGTAGTTCCGGGTCGAGATGCATAACCAGGGTCGAGGTGCCCACTACATCATCATATTCAGGGCGAGGTCCCTATTGTCAGCGGGGTATTGGGTTGAGATGCGTGCCCAGGGTCGAGATGCGTGCCCCCGTTGTCGTTTGTAGTTCCGGGTCGAGATGCGTACCAGGGTCGAGGTGCCCACTACATCATATTCAGAGCGAGGTCCCTATTGTCAGCGGTATTGGGTCGAGATTCGTGCCCAGGGTCAAGGTGCCCCCATTTTCGGTTGCAGTTCCGGGATGCGTCCTAGGGTCGAGGGCCCACTGCATCATCATCATAGTTCACATTCGGTGGTTCAGGAACAAAACCCATAGGTCGAGACACCTCGCCATCATATCAATTCAGTTCAAAACAGCAGGCAAGTCAGGGTGGCAGCTGGCAAGCCAAGAATTCATTCATCATCACTTTTAAAATGTGTGCCAGGGTCGAGGGCCCACACATCAATTGTAGTTCCGGGATGCGTCCCAGGGTCGAGGGCCCACTGCATCATCAGCACAGTTCACATTCGGTGGTTCGGGAACAAAGCCCAGGGGTCGAGGCACCTCGCCACCATATCAACTCAGTTCAAAGTAGCAGGCAGACCAGGTGACAGCTGGCGAGCCAGGTAAGTAAAATGCATTGCACGTACTTTGATAGGATTGTCATTGTCACACACTGCATAAGTCCCATCAAAGTGGGGGCGACTGTAGGCATTGCATTTTGCATATCAGCCCGATGATGAGTCTCGTATGGAGACACTACCTCTTTAGTTGTGAAAACCGCGGGAGGAGGAACGGACGTTGGAAGGGTAAAGTTGGAAATTAGTATTTTGTCAGATTTAATTCGCTTGTTTCGCTTCGGGTTCGCTTATTGGACCTCTGTTTTAAAATACACCAAACCCATTAAATCACATCCAAAAAAAATAATTAAAACATTTAAAACACACTCACAAATTAAATAATTAAAACACATTTCACAAATTAAATCACCTCCTAAATTAAATTAAATCCTTTCCTAAAATACATAAATCACATTCCTAACTTAATTAAATCACCTACCAATTTAAATAAATCATATCCTTAACTAAAAAGAATAAATCAAATCACTTCCCTTAATTAAAAAATTTTCCTTATTACATACTAAATTAAAAGATATCCTCAATTAATACACAAATCATATTCCTTCCCCAACAAGGTAAATCCCCTCCCTTGGCTATAAAAAGAACCATTCACCCCCTTACCAAACCCTGGTTGACTCATTCTCATGAAATCAACCCTAAAATTCTAAGTTCACGCTCAAAGCACACACTCACGTACTGCCCTCAACCTCACGCAAATCACACGCTCAACCAACCCTAGCTCAACACTCAGCAACACCACGCCCATCCACTCATCACGCTGCTTCAAGCCTCACGCTTAGCCTGCCACACCGCTTATCTCTTTCTCGCCACCTAGCCACAAACCGCATAGCAGCCTTGAGACGTCCCCATATTGCCTTACACCAGCCCACGCCCTTGCCACCTAACTTCACGCAGCCATCACCTGCACGCCACAACACCCACGTTCACGTCCCATTCACTCACGCACACACAGCCCTACACACACAACCCTACACGCATAAACACAGCCCAGTACACTAACCAAACTCACGCACACACAGCCCTACACACACAGACCTACACGCACAAAAACTGCCCTGGAACCCTACCAAAACTGCAGTCCAAATCCCTCCAAAACCCTCAAAACAGTCCCTAAATTACTTTAAAACAGTGGCCCAACAATACAACAAAAAGTAGCAAAACGGAGTGAAAACAGCAGTCGGAAATAGCAAAACAACGAGGAAAGACGTTGAGTTGGTGAACCAAAAGAGTTACGGATCATTCACCCTTCCAACGGACGTTGTAACGCCCTTTCGTGAGACAACAAAAGAGGTTAGACCTGAAGGCCCCTTCTTACTTATCTTCTTTCGTTTTATTTTATTTATTTTAAAATATTATTGCATGAGAGTCGTTAGAGGCATGATGTGATTGTTGGATGAGCGGGATGTGTGTTCCCTTTTGTGGTATATCGGATGGAAACCCGGACGTAAATTCCGTAGCCGATTCCGAATGGACGGTATTGCGGTCTGCACTCGGGATACAACGCCACGTACCACTTAAGATGCACGTATCTCGTCTAATCCAAACTTGTATTTGAGCATGTCATAGTTCTAGGCCGTTTATTTATTATTTTAAGCATGAGTTAATTTAGTCTTGTTATTTAATTTTCAAAGCATGATTGTGTTATTGAGGCATGTTGTTTCTTCATTCTTTATGCATGATGTTTAGTTTAACTTATATTCATGTTTAAGTAGTTATTTATTAATAAGATTTAATGGTTCAATATGCTCAATGTGTGAAACCTTGTTTGCCGTTCAAAGACTTACTCTCAAGCATGCAAACTTAAAATAAGATTTATTTAGCGGATGCATGTTAGATCTAAATACCTTTGAGCACGATTATTGAGTAGACTCGGTTAATTTATTGCACAAATCATACCATCACAAGTGACATAAGTAAGGGACCATTCCGAACCCAACGGTTTGAGGTCTTCCCTTGCGAGGGGTGAGTGCGGCCTTAAATCTTTCCCGTCACCGGTTCACACCGGGGTGCGACTCCATGTTATTTCATACTCCCAACTAGGCCGCAAGCCTAGAACAGCGTCGCCCAGGTTCTGTTGTCTACACCAAGAACGCACCTTGGTTGGTATTACCTTTCTACTTATGCTGATTCGCCAAACGTTTTCGGCAAGCTCCCCAACTCCAACAAGAACTTCAAAGACTTATGGTTTTGGGCCATAGGAGATTGGGGACGAGTTCTGAGATCTTATGAAGATGAGGTCTCTGTCCCGGATATCTTTAGAGCAGGAGGTTAGGATTTTAACCCTTAGCGTTCTTACTTTTGATTTAATGATAGGATTTTAACTTCTTTAATTCTTCCCAGCTTGTTGGGGGGACGCTCCCAAGGTTTCCCATCAGGTCCGGGAGCGGGTACGCTGGGCCCGGCGCTATGCCGATCATTGGAAGAAATTCGTTAATGATGCGGCCTTTCTCGAGTCGGGCCTGATTCGGACTGCTCCTCCGAATGTCCAGGGGCGGATAGGTGGGCTTTTACTAACCTTCTAACTTATCTCCTCGTTTGCTTAGCATGATGATATTTTGGTTTTTGCTCAGATTCCGGACTGACCACACTTTTTGCCTTTGTTGTTTTTTTTTTTGTAGGTATGTCGAAAAGGCCAAAGTACTTGGATCAGCTGGTCGGTGTAACAAAGAAAATCGGCCACACTGGAGCCGGGTCCTCCCGGTAACGGCCAGCAAACGAGGCAAAAAAGGTGGCTGAAGAGGCGGCTCCGTCAACTACCCAAAGCTTATCTCCCCAATCTAGGGCATCTCCAACAGTCTCCACCCGTCCTACCAGCCCATCAAAACCTACCAGAAAAAGGAAGCGTCCATTCGGGGTGGAGGAAGCCGAGCTGCTCCGGGAGGTGTAGGAGGAACGGGTCCTGAGAAAGAGGCAGCCCGTTCGGAAAGAGAAGAGAGTGCCGGAGGGTTCCTCCAAAAAATAGAAAGGCGCCGTGATTCTTGGCGTAGAAGACCTCGGTCAGGACATTCGGGAGGCCACTTCTCATTTGGTGCCGGCAATCAATGAACTGGCCGAGGCTATCCCTCCGGCCAAAATTCTGAGATACGAAGATCTCTCTCCCGAGGATGTGGTTACCTTGTTTTGTTCTCAGATGGAAAAAGTAGTTTCCCTTATTCCCGCCGTGAGTTTATAACTTAGTTTGTTTTCTGATTTTTTGTTTCTTTTTGGCAGGCGACCTATCTTGCGGCCAAGAATAAAGATCTTCTTCTGAGCCTTTTGTCCGAGGGCGGCCAAGCCCAGAGGCTTCAGAACCGACTCTCTGAAACGGAAGCCGAGCTAGTTCGCAAAGAAGAAAACATAAAAAATCTGGAGCTGGCTGCCGTTGAGGCTCATACTACAAACAAAGCTCTTCGGGCTAGTGCCTATTTAGAGAGAAAAAATGCTGATGCCACCAAGAAGGATTTGGAGGCTGCTCAGGCTGATAACAGGATCCTGCAGGTGGAAGTGCGCAATGCTGAATCTAAGCTGAGGGCCAAAGACGAGGAATTGGAACGGGCCCGTGCCGATCTTAGGAGAAGAGAACTTGAGTTGGAGGTCGAGAGGGACTCCATCCGCCTCGAAGGGGTTGGTGATTGTGCTGAAATAATTCTGATGGTACTGCCCGACCTGGACATGGGGCCTATCCATGCGGCCATTCGCTTCTGTAAAGGGGAAATGTCTGAGGAGGAGTTTCAGAAATGCTTACCCCATTCTCCCGAAGAAGTGATGGATCCAGACCCGATTTCGGTCGCCCCGGTCCTCCCAGCTCTTCACGAGGACCGACCCGAGGTTCCTGCTCCTGATGAGAACCTCCCCGAGGTTCCTCCGATCTTTGAAGTAGGGGTCTCCCAGGTTGTCGATGTGGAAGCTGCTATCCGGCCTCCTGAGGCCAAACCGAGCCATCCGTCATCTGAGCCTGCTGAGGAAGAACCACCTGCCCCTGCGCGGGCTGACTGACAAGGGGTAACCCGAACGGGGCCCTGTGTAATCCTGAACACACTTTATCTATTTATTTGTAATTACTCTTTTCCAGGTCCCTATTTATGTGAATATTTTGTATATTTCTGTTCCAATTTTCTTTTTTGATCTTTCATGACTTGCTCCGGTTGCTCTCCTAAAAACGTCCGCTTGAGGACCGACTCCGAGCTAGGAGAAACACTTGGCTCACTGGGGGAATGTTATGTCCCCACAGACGGCGCCAACTGTTGACGGCTGATTTTAGTCTCAAGGCAATATGGGAATATTATTCCCGAGACAATCCTCCCTCAATAGTGAATTTGTTCGGTTAAGGGGAAACCAAAAGCAAATTTTGCAAAAGACAGATAAATACGCCAATCGACAATGAGATTTAACGTGGTTCAGCGGATCAGATCCAACCTACGTCCATGGGCACAAAATTTAATGATACTTTTATTACCGAGATATGCTTCTCTGATATCTCTTGTGTTTTACAAGTCTGATCTCAATGATCTTGATATTGATTCTCATATTGATTCTGATATTGATTCTGATTCTCATGCCTCGTACGCACACTCTACCCTTCTATTTAAAATAGTGTAGAAATCATATTCCTTCTCCTACAAGAATTCCCTAATTGAAACAATTTCTCTTTCTCATAGGATTCCTAGTCAAAAACTACTTTCACTTCCTTTATCCTATTATGATACTAACTCATCAGTTTACCCCATGAAAGTAGGATATCTTGTCATCTTATCCGTAAGAGTAGGGTATCTTATCTTCTGGAGCATGTCTTGCCACATGCTCGGTCTTCATGAGGTCGGTCATAATGGTCATTTGAACTGAGAATGCTTCTGCCGATCTGATAATTACCCGGTCATCCGAACTCAATTGCTCGGTTACCGATCATAAAGTGCTCGACCATTTACTCATGTGGTCGGGTCGGTATTAATGATTTCGACCGAGAAGGGAATTACCCTTTTTACCCCTGCCGTACTCCTTAAATAACATAGGTCCTGAAAACATCATCAACAAAATCAATGGTTCATATGGTATGTGCGGCTATATATGGTAATAGGTATAAATCATGTCTTGATTATAGAATCGTTATTAAAAAAAATCATTATGAATCTTGTATCATTTGAATCAAAATAAAAATTATACTAAATCTCATATCGAAAAGTTAGAGATTCTGAATCTTAATCGGAATTTAGATTTTTTAAGCAAAAAAATCGAGATTGAAATTTTAAAAAAAAAATTCATTTCAAATCTCATTTCGAATCATAAGTGATCCCGAATTCTTGGGAGTTGGGATCATCTGACATCCCTATGTGCTATTGTGATGTGAAAAATGAAATATTATTTTGGAAGTAAGATCAATAAATCAAGTATGTCTAGCATCTTATCCATGCCAAAATTAGCTAATCCAAGTAATTCCATATATAACGTATGCTTCTTCTTCTTCTTCTTCTTTTTTGTTTTTTTTTGTTTTTTTTTTTTTTTGTTTTTTTTTTTTGTTTTTTTTTTGTATTTTTTTTTTTTGTAGAAATGATAGGTGAATAAAAATAGAATTATAAGAACTACAATTGTTTTTGTTTTTGTTTTTGTTTTTTTTATATATTTATAAATTATAATTTAATAATTTCATTTTTTTAAAAAAATAAAAAAAATAAATGTACAAAAACACAAACATTAATCCTTTCTTTATTTACATATCATTTCTCTTTTACTTCAATCAAAATTATTTAAAAAAAGGAAAAAAAAGGATAAGCAGGTGTGATGGAGATGTCATGATTTGACATACTTATTAAGTTGATATAAGGTTGTATGTATACCCCATACTGTTGTTATTGGAAACGGAGATTATTGGTTTGTGCGATAGACATATTCAAAAAGGTGAACCAACATTTCATTATATCTATAGCAAAATAATATTGATTTGTCTATTTGGACATACTCATATGGCTACTAGTATTTTTCTATTGGAAACATCTATTTGTAGGTAAAATGAATATAGGTTTAGGCTCTCTCTCCCTCTTAATTATCTCTTAGTCCAACTACACGTTGTCACCATGCAAGGATGTAATGACGTTATACCAAAGATGATATATGCACAATCTTATTCGCAATTTATTGTATAAATAGATTAAAAGATAAAAAATAAAAATCAGTATGACAAAAATATTTTTAAATATTATATAGTTTTGTGAAGAGGTGTGCAAAGTTGAGCATTCATCTTTTTCCTATAATAAACATGTTTATACTTGTATTAACTTATAGTGAACATATAGACTAATAACCATAAGGAAAATTACTCATATATCTCAAAAGGATAAACACACCCTTAATTTCGAAAAATAAATATATGTAGTTTTAAAATTTGATAAAATAATATATACGTCCTCAAAATTGATCCATCATGCATTTGTGAATGATTGATTTATTACAACAATCATTAATCAATTAATAGTTTTGGTGTATCCACCTCTAACAACTCAATTAGTGGATAATTATGGCAACTGCTCCACTAATTTTTGTTGAGTTAGAAGCCAAGTTATTGCCTATAAATTGAGCTCTCATTTGAGATTTCAAGCATCCCAAAAATATTAAGCATAATGTTAAGAGAGCTTAAAGAGTGAGGTGTGAGGTTTTTTATAACAAAGTTTGTAATCTTTGTAAATTATGTTCAAGTAGTAATAGAAAGTAAATTTTCCTCATAAACATTCTTCAGTGGTCAGAGAATCACAACAAGTAGTATCCAGAGTTTTGGTTATACATTGGGGTCGTAAAACAAAAAAACGAAACTCAGTTCGGAAAATTCAGGCTAAGGGAAAGTTATCAAAAATCAATTTTGACCATACCATCAACTTATTCACGTCGAGACGAGCACGATGGTATTTTCTGGTGATCAAACGGAGCATAGAGACACCGCACGCGCCGCCACCCATACATGCGCCAGTTGAAGGTTGAAAACTGCCACGTCATCGCCACCTCATCACTCTAGTCCAATCATCAACCACGTCAGTATTTCGGTACACTGAGCTAACACGTCAGCTTTCCGGTACAGTCAGTTGACACGTTAGCATTCCAGTTCAGTCATCCTTGTACAGTCATCTGCCACATCATCATTCCGGTACAATAATCTAACATGCATCTATCACGTCAGTAATTCCGGGACAGTCATCTGGCACGTCAGCCTTTCCGGTGCAGTCATCTGCCACGTGTTAGAAACATCAACATACCTGATAAATTTTATTGAGCCCCCTAAAGTCTATGAAATTTATATTTTAGCCCTAAAATTTTAAAAATTTACACATCGACCCTTGTGTCGGATTTGGACCAATGAAGAGTAAAATTCACCATTTTTTTATCGTTCTAGACGCAACAGTGACCTCCGATTTGTAAAACATCAATCCCAATTTTGTCATATTTTCATTTTAAATCTTAAACTTAAAATGAAAATGGAAGAAACACATTCTGGTGCAATGATTAAGCTGACGCCAACCAATTACTCTCTCTGGATACCTCGAATGATAGATTATTTGCACTGTAAAGATCTTCACGATGTGATCGAGAAAGAGAGAGTGAAACCAGATTCTATCAAATAGAGTGATTGAAAAAAAACTCAACAACAGAACTCTGGGTCAGATTAGGTAGTGGATCGGCCATATCGTCTTCCACCACGTAGCACATGATACAGATGCTTACGAATTATGGATGCAACAGGTAAAAGTTTGAATCGTAATCAACAAATATTGATAACGATACCTTTTCAGCGAAAAGCCTAGCTTTATACGTTGGTATGTTGCCATCCATGTATGTCTTCCTTGAAGACTTATAGTACCAATAGGCACAATGCCTTGCGGTACATCAACTAGTTCTAAACTAAGTTGATTTACATGGAATCCATTTCGGACTCATGACACTTTATCATAATAGGGAGTCGATATCTTGTATCACTTCCTCATACGTAGTCAGTTGGTATACCTTAAAAGATTGACATCTTTACGATGTGAGATCAGAAACCCATACCCCTGGTTATTTTCTGACTCTCTCCGACTTACGTGGTTCTTGTGTATTCGAAGATTAATGGTATAGTTTTATCCTTGATGAACTATTTATGTTCCATTAGGAATCAGTGCCTAGAATAGTATTACTCCGATTTTCATCGAGTTTTACTATCCTCCCACTTACCACTGCATATCGGTATTTCTCTTAGGAAAACCGCATGGTGAGCAACAATTAAATTGTTCTCTTGTGAGTTGTATAAGTACTATACTTTGGTATCCCTAGGATAACCTACAATTGGCACTTATCCAATTTGGGTTTTAGTTTGGTATCATCCAAACATATGCCTAGCATACCCAAATAATCAGGAATGAGAAAACCCGGTTTCTTTCCTGTTCATATCTAATATGATATATGTCAAACAGATTTTATGGAACCTTATTCAAAATAAGTTCTGCACTATTTATGCTTATCCGTTGAAGGAAATGGTAGCTCAAAGCGACTCATGATTAACCTTATTATGTCCAACAAAATTCGGTAAGTCAATTCGGACACACCGTCAAAATGACATGTTCCGGGAGGAGTTCTCATTGAAAGAATACTATACTCTTTCAAGTATTTTAGAAACTTATTGCTTAAGTATTTTCATCATGGTCTAACCGTGACGATTTAATACTTTAGCAGATCTGTCTGTCTATTTCGTGTCGAAACTTTAAAATTTTCCGATTTGTGTTCCAAAAGAAACACATAACCATAACACGATGCCACATCCACAAAGGTCACGAAATATTCACATACACCTCTAGCTTAGCTAGACATGGGCCCACTTGCTTCACTATGAACTAGAGCTAACAGATCGGTGGCATTTGCATTTTTACCAAGTAAATAGTGTTTTAGGCACTTTGCCCAATAAACTAGATTCGTAGACTTTTATTTGAATAGAATCAAATATGTCCGAGTACCCACTCTTCGAAAGTGTGGATATACGATTCTTGTTTAATTGTGTCCCAGACAACAATGCCACTTATTAGTTTCTTCTGATCAAATCAGTTTGAGCTATTTGTTTGTCATTTTATACGTTTGAGATTTATTTATATTCAAAATATAAATACTGTTATTCACATCTAATGTGTATATCTCAATATCATCTTTATAAAATAAAACACTTTAGTGTTCTAGAATATAAAGGTTCACCCGCAGCGGGTTAAACACTGATATAGAGATAATGTTTCTAATCAAACTAGTTACATTATAATAGTTTCCTAATTTAAGTACACACCCGAAGGTAGTTCCTAAACTTAGGTATCTACGGTTAAAACAGCGACTTTCGTCCCGTTTCCAATTCGCAGATTAATCTCAATTGAAGTCAGTATCCTGCTCACGGCAGATTCTGAACATCAATACATATATATATATATCACACTAAGTATCTAAAATCCAATTGTAATACTAGTAGTGAATATATTTATGACAATCATATTTGAAGTCAGAGCCTTGCCTGTTCTTCAATTCCTTCATGTCTGCCTTGTCCAAACGGCAGTCACGCTTCCGCGATCCCGTTTGCCACAATTTAAGCAGACATTTTGGGATTAGTCTTTTATCTTCCCAGAAGATTATAATGATTTTGCCTTTGCCCTTTTCATATTTCAAAAGTCTTTGGCCAAGCCTTGGGCTTTTGGAACATCGATGTAAAGTGCGCCTTGCGCTACTTGCCTAATTGCAAACTTTGACTTTATCTCCTTGAGAATAGTCATTAACTCTCCAAGAGTTTACTATTGCAATTTAGTACTTCTAAAATCTAAAATAGATCTATGAAGATCCTTCAATTTCAGTATCATACTTTAAGGATCTAATCCTTAGTTCTGATTAAGAAATTAAGGAGTCTACTGCGACAAGCTTAATGGATTAAGCACTAAAGTTATCATCACATAAATCTTCCAAAGATTATGCTCTACTATTTGCTTAACTCCGGGCTTAGGCCTAATATGTTATTTTATCAAATAAAGTAACTTATTAGTTTCCAGGACCATCCTGAAATTTTATTCCCAATTTGAAAATTAAACCATTTAAATACATTTTCCCTAGGATTATGTTTTAAATGTCAATCTTTCAATTTTATCTTGATTCTAATAGTCCAACTATTAAATCAACGATTTAGGTACTATTTATTATAATGATTATAATAGTCCAACTATTTAATCAACTATAATTTATTTGTTTGAATATAGTCCAACTATTTTAAAACAACAATTTAAATATTAGTTCAACTAACATTTAATTTATTTGACGAATGATATTTGTTCGAGCTCGTATTGCAAGTAATTAAACGAATATTACAAATTCAATTCTTGCCTCCCACTATTTTTCGGCGAGCCTCTAACCCTCTGTCGAGTACTCGGGAAACCGTATTTCCTAGCGGGCTAGGATCCCGTTAAATATCACACAATCTTGACTTTGGCCAACAAATTGTATGATAATTAACTAGGTAGATCTCTAAGATCAATTGGATCCAATCCAATTCCTAGATCCAGTAGAGGGACATCCAAGTCCGAAACATATATCTTATATATGCCAATATATCCATTGTATTGCCTAACCTTTTTCCTCTGAATCAACTAAGCCTTGGCTTTGGCACAACAAACTTAGTGATCACAGTTAAGTGCGACCCATTGACCATGGAAAGCTTCGTAATCAATGTCGATGGACAAGAAGTGGTCTTGACTTTGGCCAACAAACCACAAATTGGACAAGACACTGATATGGAACAAAGCTCTCGTGATTCAAACACATCATCGACGGACAAAGGCCTTGACTTTGGCCAACAAGCCAATGCCAGTCTCGGATCTTGAGTAAGAATCACTCAATGGAAGGAAAAACGCTTAATATTTTGCGAGGGTTTTTCGAGTGCAAATTGGCAACCAATTTATTATATTTGTTAAGGTCTCATCATCATACACCCTTAAACATGCATTCTAAACACATAATAAAGCGCATATGAAAAATAATAATGATATGCGGATGGATACTTTACACATTGATCCTAGATCAAATCTCTCTCTTTCTCTCTCTCGCTAGCACATGTATTACTTCTACCCGTTACACTACACTTCTAAAGAAACCTCATTTACATTGAGGGGAATATGTGAGAAGAGAATACAAAGAATAAGGAGGTAATAAGGCTGGACACGCAGGTCCAATTTAATAAATTCCAAATTTATTACAACAATTTCTAAAATTGCCCCACCCATCTAATATCCATCCGATATACATTATTCATGCATCGCAACCATGTATTCACACAACCATGTTATCAATCAATCTAATCAAATTAATTAATCTGATAATTAGTGATCATCCAATGTTCAAACTGCGATTTGATTTTGCTCGAGTCAAACTCGTTCTGCGAATAAGTACTCAAAGTACGAATTCTCGAATTAAATTAAACTACAACATTAAATCCAATTCAATTTGTTTAATACTAATTCGCTATTTAATTCCAAATTAAATATTACACTTTATTTGACGAACCTTTACGACTTAAATTCCAAATTTAATCGCTACGGGTCTCAAAGCCCGATTAACGTCCAACGTTAATTTAATTAAAGTCCAATGGGCTTTTAATTAATTTCTTTAAGGCGTGGACTTTTGGTCAACTCGGGTCAAACCCAATAACCAAAGCCAATCCGGGAGTTACCCCATAAGCCTATAAATCAATTTAGGCCCATTAGGCCCAATTAAACTTTAAAGGTCCATTAGTCGCATTTGGGTTTTATGGATGCGGTTTTGGGCCCAATTGGATCCAACCAATTTAGCCAAAACCCGACTTAGTACAACCAAACCCAATAAGCCCAATTACAACACTTAAGCCCAATTTCACAAAATAGGCCCAAATAATTAAATTACCAAATTCCAAATTCCCAATTTAATTACCTAAAGTGTGTTACATAATTAATTACCCAATTAACATTTCTAAAACATCAATTAGCCTAATTAATCATGCTTTTCAATAACAAAACATGTCCAACACATTTCATCAAAAATCAAACCCAATTCATGCTATTCAAGTCTCGGCAATGGTAGGGTTTTTAAGTCTGATTCTGATTCCAATCCAATTGAATCCGCAATCAACATTAAATCAACATCCCAAATCGTTTCAAGTCATCCAATGATCAACGAAACAAAAATTACCAAGAATTAGGGCATAAGGTACATTCGGCCAAGCCATGTATTTTGGGGAAAAATGTTCCAAACAATTTTTCAACAAATTGATCCAATCAATCTTCAATTAAAACATATTTAAGCATACTAATTCATCCAATTTCATTAAAACATGCTCAAATACAATTTACCAAAATTTTAAGCCCTAAAATATTTTCATGCTTAACCTTGCTATGATACCATTGTTGGAAAATACTAAGCATCCCAAGATCATTTCAAGCATTGAAAATAAGTGCGAATACAACGAGGGAGTTGCGGAATACTCACATCGATCGGTTGAGCAACGCGCGAGGCAACAAAATCTGATTTGTGCTCACTGTCACAGCTCACGGCAGTGCAGTTTTTTATCTCCTCCATTTCGGCTTCAAGCTTCAAGAATCAAGCTCCAAGCTTCGTCAAACGATTCCCGGCTCATGGGTGGACTTCCCTATCACCTTCGCATGTCTCTCGGAGTGCTAGCTCTTTTGATTTTTGCCACAAAAATCAAACATTTGCTTCCCATTTCTCCCTTTAGCTCACGGCAATTCACTACCAAAACCAGAAGAAAAATACAGCCCCAAGGGCGTGAGATGAAGAGAGGAAAGAGAGGAGTGTTTGTTGTGTTATCATTTCTAAAATCAAAGACATATATACCATATATTAAAATATAGTAAATGTCTTATTAAGATTTCAAAAAGCTTTCCACCAACCTTGAGTGTTCCACACTCATTCACTAACCAAACAACTACCATCACTCAAAGTGACTAGTTGTCACATCAATCAAGTGACAAATGATTTGACGCTTGATGTGACTTACGATTTGACGCTTGATATGACTTGCGTGCCGCACTCGAATTCGAAATGCGAAGGCGCTCGCAAACAATCCCGGGCTCGGGTTTGCTAATTCCAAATTAACGAATTTTCCGTTGCGACGTAATTAAATGATTACGCCTAGCGAAGTCACTATTCACATCGCTAACGAATTAATTCTAAATTAACCTCGTTCGCCCGAATTAAAATCTAATTTTAATTCCGCGTCGAAATCCAATTTCGTTTAATATATCGAATATATTAATTATCGATTAATTCCAAATTAATCATTATCTCTCTTTAATGATATTTTATCCCAGATAAAATATCTCCGCAATTAATCCCAGATTAATTTTCTCTCTCATCTAATTAATCCCATATTAATAAAAGTGCGAGTCATACGTCATCGGTGAATCTTCGGGAAGCGACCCATGAGATCCCCGGATATGTTGGCAGTAAATACGGTCGTCGGACTATCCGAACACGTGAGTACCTCGTACTACGTTTATACCGATTTACAAGACAAGGTTGGCTTCTAGCAAAGCTCCATGCCTACCTAATTCTCCAGAAATATCCTTACAGGAATATAAGGATCTATATCAGGCGTAGTATATGTAGTATTGCGTATTTCGATCCAGTATCGGATGATCACATGCAAGGCCTGGGGCTGGTACAGTGTCTGCCCCGTACGAAGCATATATCGGATTACGAGCAACTAGTCTCTTTAATATCGGATAATCATGACCAACTCATATTATCCCGACGGTTGCAACCTTTTTAGAGAACCAATTTTGTATCCCTACGCGATCATCATCTCCATATGACTGGAGTGATACTTCCGTCTTGACATCACACCAAATACACTACGATTCTCGATATACCCAGAAGAGGCGTACACAGAAACCGGTTAAAGCCCTGGACGACCAAAACCAAAGTATATTGATTGTCGTAAGTATTAGCGGTGCAAGTCTCAGGTTAAGACCAAATACACCTACCCTGATTTCGGATTTCCATAGACACATAGTCATACTGCCAATGGAATTCCGAGGGGGTCTATCCAGAGCGAAGCTGTTTCCCGTACCATCGGTAAAACACAACCTCCTATTACACTTGCATGAGTATCATATACCCCAAATATATGAGAACTATGTCGTTGTGCCCTCACAACGCGCACAAGTGTAATACTAGTCTTTTACGTATTTATCGATGTCCAATCTCGCTAATACTCTGACTAGGGATATTTAATGATTTATCCTTCGTGGACTAATACTGTCTCATATCATTCTCAATCCAGGAACAAATCATAAGGACCTTCTATCATTTATTTATGATAAGAGTGCAATCTCCTTTGTCACATAGTTAATTTGTACAACAACACTGTGATCTGTACAAATAGTGATGCTATGAGTCATAATTGTCCAACATAATGACCACTATGCTACTCGACTCGGGAAGATTCCTATTGACGTTGGTGTATCATCTATTAGGAAATCTTCGGTGAGTCATTCAGTATTTATCGAATAAACACATACATGTCTATACGAGTCTTCGAAGACTCATGGCTCACTAGGATAAACCATCGGACCAAGTCTCGATATACGACACGTACTGGTCTCAACAGATTTTACTAACCGACCCGTGTCAGTAAATCTTGATCCGGAACTTTATTTGAGAATATACAACTTATAGTGACGCTTCCCAATGTCAATTACAACATATGTTGTAACTGCGCACTACGTTGTAAATCATTGGGTCTTTGTCTAATATATATACATATGACTAAACCAAATTTAGTTTCAATCTAATCGTTATTAGATTGAATACGTATATAAAAACAAGAGGTGTAACCATATACAAGTAATATTATAGAAAAAAAGTATTGCTCGTATTTACAAATCGGACATAAATACGATCAGGATTGGCACTCCAAGCACTAACCCTAACAGTATATATATGCTGTCAGATAGGTTTAACAAGAATGTATCATTTAAGCAAGATGAATAAAATAAACAATCTCATAAGCATTGATATAATTGTGGAGCTTTATTAGAAGCAATGTTCTAGATTGGCTGCTTGAACCTATTCCTCGGTTAGTCTACTTGATAAATCATTTTAAAACAAAAAATGAGAAGTCCTTCTCTTGCACCTTGGTCTTGTACATTTTGTTTTGTGGCTAGAAATGCAATTTAGTGGTCGAGGTGCGTTGCGTACCTATTCGGAGTTTGCATATTAACTAAATAAGGCTCTCAAATCCAACCCAAGAATTTAAGAACCCACAGAAGCACTAACCTGAAATTGATTGCAGCATTCACTTGCAATTAGATCAATGAAATGCATGGATTTTCTAATGGAAACATCATTATCTGCAGAGGATTCCAAGTGAGGACATAAGAAATGAACTTGGGAATGTGGAAACTCTGACTGAAGAGAAACTGGATGCTATATTGAAAAGATTTTTACATGATTTTGAAGAGAACAAGATTGAAGCCAATGGATGGTCTACAATGCTTCCTGCTTATAGCATCTCCAAGGCCACTATCAATGCCTACACACGAGTTCTAGCAAAGGAGGTATCCAAATATGTACATAAATTGTCTTCATCCAGGCTATGTCAATACAGATTTAAATTGGCATACTGGGGTGATGACTGTGGAAGAAGGGGCCAAAGGTCCTGTCAAGTGTGCTCTTTCACCTGATGGAGGCAAAATATTGGCTACAAGGGGGAAAAAGCCACATCTTTTGTGTTTAGTTTTCAATTCTGCAAAACTAATATGTAAAAATCGTTAAATAACTAACAATAAATATTTAGAATTTCACTGTCATGTTTCATAATCAATGATGGCTTATGTATTGTTTGCCCTGTGCAGTGCCTAAATATTTTCTTGACAAGATGAACTAATTATTTATAATATTTGGGAGCCGGCTCGAATATTTTTGTTTTTGCTAATAGTGATACTACCTTGGAAACAACATACTTATGAGAAAAATAAGGGTAAGACTGCATATATTAGGATCTTTTCCAAACTTTAGTTATAGCGAGAGTCTTATACACGATTTTTTTCTGCAGGCTCCACAGGTTCCTTAGCTAGAAACAGATTTGATGCAGCATCTTTGGGTATAATTCCAAGCATCTTCGATATGACTGGCATTCTCTAGATAATTGAAACATCATCTGTTTCTGTTTTTATTAGATTTATTTATTTTTATATATAGCCCCTCTATCTGTTTATGTACCTCATATGGGATCATCAGCATCACTTCAGTGCTGTGGTAAAACACTCTATTTTAGGTGTAAATATGCATGTTTTTGCCTTGTTTTCATTATCAGGATTCTGACCAGTGTAGTTTCTTTTTCTACATAATCAAAATGCAGTTGTTCGCTGTATATTTTTACTCTACATATTAAGAGTTTATCTTCTCCATCTTCAGTTTGGTCAAGTTATGAGTTCTGTATCAATCCCTTCAACCAAATTCTTTATGTGTGTGTGTGTGTTTTGAGTTCAGGTGATAACTTGCTATCCGCTTGGTCATGAATTCGAACCATGTAAATAACTTCTCTATAAAAAAAACAGGGGTAAGACTGTGTACATCAGGACTTTCTCCAGACCCTACTTATAGTGGGAGCCTTATGCACTGAGTACGGCCTTTTTATATATAGAGTTCAAGACGCGGGTTTTATAGTTAATGTTGTTGATAGAGTCTTTGTTTGTTTACAAATACAACCTTATCTGAGCTAAAATTAGATATTTTATATTAAATTTATCATTTGACCTAATTGTAAGTAAAAGCTCAAACACACACACACACAACTATCATGCACAAAGTTTTGAGAAGGGAACTAAAATATGATAACTCTGTTCTATGTACAAGGAGGTCTTAACTCTAGTGCAAACATGCAAAAGTCAACAGACCAAGAGAGTGTTTCCTATTCAATCCTTCAAAGCAGTGTAGCAATGGGAATCAAAGAAAGGCATGCAGCTTATGAGTAAAAAATTTTGTTGATTGGCATAATTATTTCACAGTAGAATCTGACAAACTGTTTGTGCATGGTTGGTGCTCATCTTAAAGGCCTTGAATACTAATATAGAGCCTAATGTTTTGAGCAGGTTAATAATGCTGGAGCTTCTTCAGTCACAGTTGATGAGGATAGTTTAAAGGCCTTGAATTAATATAGAGCCTAGAGCTTGGGTAAGTTAAGAGGCTTCAAAATATATATACAACTTTACCAGACAGAGACAATCACTTAATTCTATCTATTTAAATGCAGCTATCTGGGAAGGTGGCCAAAATGGTTCAAGGTGTTATTAAAGAAACTTGCGCTAAAGCTGAGGAATGCTTGAATACTAACAACTATGGAGCTAAAAGAGAAACAGAAGCTCTCATTCCATTGCTGCAAGGTTCTATTTCAGGAGCTCGGATAGTGAATGTCTCCTCCGTCAGAGGGGAACTAAGAGTAAGCATTCAATTTTCTCATAATCCTTTTATATCACCCAGCAGTATCATATATAATCTTGGTTAGCTTATCATATGTTTGTAATGTATCAAGTTACATGTGTATAATGTAGGTACTCTATAGTTATAAGTTTAACGAAATTAATGTCTCAACAGAGAATTCCAAGCGAGATGACCAGAAATGAACTTATGGATATTGAAAGACTGACAGAGGAGAAATTGGCCAGAAATGGTGCCTGCCTGCTTACAGCATATCCAAGGCCATTCTGAATGCATATACAAGAATTATTGCCAAGAAGTGCATAAATTGTGTTAATCCTGGCTTTGTGAAAACAGATCTGAATTGGCATACAGGGACAATGACCGTGGAAGAAGGGGCTAAAGGTCCAGTCATGTGTGCTCTTTTACCAGACAGAGGCCCTACAGGCTGCTATTTTGATCAGGCACAAATTGCTGAGTTTTGCCCAACCTCCTCACTTTCACAAACTTGTAAACTTAAGAAGACATGAACTTATCAGCATCTAAAGTTGAATCTTCCCCAGAATCCACAGTATGAAAAAGTCTCTTCACCCTTTATAATAATGAGTTTGAGAGTGTTAGGCTTTCATTTTCTAGTGTTTTCTTTGTGTACTTGTCAACAAAAGAGGGCTTATCTTTCCCCTCCCCTTACACATTTGACTTTTTTGTCTCCCCTATAATTCCCTATTTGCCCTCTTCCTTTCACCAAAATTCTATTTTCAATTTTCAAATAAACATATATATCTATTTTTTTTTTTATTGATATATATATATATAAACATATATATTTTTTGATTAATTTTTTAAAAGAAAAAAGAAAAAAATGAGTAGAAGGGCGATCGCCCTTCTTCCTTCCTTTTTTTTTTCTTTTAATTTTTTTTTCAAAAAATATATTTTATAATTTAATTTAACACTACTTATGTATTATAAAAATATTCTCATGTATATTAGAAAAATATTTATTTAAAAATAGTACAAATAACAACATAAAAAGTTACACTTAAAAATATAAAAACATAAATTCTAATATATGTTGCCTCCAAAGTCTCATCCTAGCGCACTCGGTGATATGCCCAATACTTCGTACCATAATAAATAACGAATGTACATAATACAAACATAAAAATAATCTTGTCTGTAGTAAATTCAGTTGTATAATCACGACTATTGCTGTAGATGTTTTCCCCACTTCGAACTTCATTCTCGCCTGACCAACTATCTGAAAATGAGCCCAAGTTACAGTTATCCATAATGTTTCCCGAATATGATAACTCTATTCTAAGAAGAGAGAATGATATGTTGAAGGAGAAAGAGAGAATGAGATGAGAGAGTCTCAAATGATATTACCTTCAAACTTACAAATTACCTCTTTATATAAAAAGTAAACACAAATAAAACAAATAACTTTTAAAAAAGAAAATATAAAATCAGAATCAGAACACAACTTTTAAAAAATATTTTTTTAAAAACAAAAAGTAAAAGTAGATATGGATACTGATTTACGAAATTAAATAAGACAAACAACTTTTAATAAAGAAAATATAAAATCAGAATCAGAATCAGAATCAACACATATTTTAATAAAATATTTTTTTTAAAACATAAAGTAAAAGTAGATGTGGATACTGATTTACGAAATTAATAAGACAAAAACTTTTAATAAAACAAATAACTTAAAAAAGAAAATATAAAATCAGAATCAGAAAACAACTTTTAAAAAATATTTTTTTAAAAACAAAAAGTAAAAGTAGATATAGATACTGATTTACGAAATTAAATAAGACAAACAACTTTTAATAAAGAAAATATAAAATCAGAATCAGAATCAGAATCAACACATATTTTAATAAAATATTTTTTTTAAACAAAAAGTAAAAGTAGATATGGATACTGATTTACGAAATTAAATAAGACAAAAACTTTTAATAAAGAAAATATAAAATCAGAATCAACACATCTTCTAAACAAATAACTTTTAAAAAAAAAAGTAAAAGTAGCTTTTTTTTTTTGGAAAATTACAAAAAAATAAATGTAGATATGGATACTGATTTATGAAATTAAATAAGACAAACAACTTTTAATAAAGAAATTATAAAATCAGAATCAGAATCAACACAACTTTTAATAAAATATATTTTTTAAAAAAAAATAAAAGTAGATATGGATACTGATTTACGAAATTAAATAAGACAAACAACTTTTAATAAAGAAAACATAAAATCGGAATCAGAATCAGAATCAACACAACTTTAAATTTAATATATATATATATTTTTTAAAAACTTATGAAACTTTTTTTTTTTCGGAATAAAAAAATAATAATATAAAATAATAATAAAAAAAAAAGGGGGGACGATTGTTTGTTCCCCTTAAAGGGGAACAATCGCCTTATGATCGTCCCGTGGAATCGTCCAGGCCCCCTTGGGGCCAATTTTTGGTAATTTTTTTTTTTAAAAATTTTGAAAATAATAAAAAAAATTATATTGTTTAAATTATTATTTTTTTATATAGAAGTAGTATTAATTAAATTAAAATGAATCAAAAAAAATAAATGAATAGATAAAAAATTTGTAATATTTATTAACAAAAATAAAAAAATTATAAAATATAAAAATAATTAACATTTTATTAATTATTAATAAAATGTTATAACTAGTATATAATTATTTTTAAATTAATATATATAAATATATAATAAATAAGGAACAAATTAATAAATAAAAAAGTAAAATAAAATACAAGTAAAATAAATAAAAAAAAATAAAAGGGGACAAAAATTAATGGAAAAAAGAATTAATTAAATTTAAAAAATAAGGAAATAAATTAATGAAAAAAAAAAGTAAATTAAAGAAAAAGAAATAAAAGGGGATAAAAATTAAGGAAAACAATAAAAGAAAATAAAAGAAAAGAAGAGGTCATTATAGGAAAAAAAAAATTAGAGAAAGAAAAATTTGAGGGGGTGAATGTGTCAGAGGGGTGGGAGGATAAATTTTCTCAACAAAATCAGTTAATGTTTGGTTGTCAATAATAAAAAAGTACTTTCAAATTTTTTTGATATATTATTAATGTTTGAATGTGTGTTGGAAATTATTAAAATAGACATTATACGTATATTTTAAAATTATTTATATGTTTCAGAAGTCATAGATTGCCATCAAAAAGTCACTGGTATCGAAAAGTCGCTAACATTTAACAACGGCAACAGTTGGGAAGTCGTCGGCGGATAGACACTAATGATAGTTGTTGTTTTTCTCTGGTGACAATTGTCAGCGTTAGAGATAGCATAAATCTTCAAGTGGACGGTGGGTCCTCGGGATCCTCCCCAATTGAGATATGAATTGAGGATGAAAAATTGAAAAAATTAATAATAATGTCGGGGATGGGGAAGAGAAAATTTAATTCACATTTCTCAGTCGTCGGGAAGGACGAGGGTTGAGTAATTTCTACATCCCCTCCATTGCCTATTTAAGTTCTATTTTATTTATTTTTAAATTTTTTAATAAATATATTCAAATTTTTATTTTATAGATGTACATAAAAAAAATCTCTTAATATTTATAAAAATATAAATTACAAATAGTATAATAACTTAAATGAATTAATTATATATATATATATATATATATATATATATATAATTACTTTTTAATGAGAGATCCATCATTTTATTAAATTACAGACCAAACAAAAAGATATAAAATATGAATTTCAATTTTCTATATAAATTGTGATTTGTGTAATAGATATTATCAATTTTTTGAATATGTATACTTGATTTCAGAATAAAGTAATAATTCAACTAAAATATTTTTCAATGATTTAAATTTATTTTAAGAAAAATATTTCTTATCTAGGATTTGGGGCCCTCGGGATGCCCTTTTATTATTTAAGGATCCACATCCACTCTCCTGAAATAATTACGATGGGACGAAGATATCTGAAAATTGTCAAAGATGGATAGAGATGTCAATCTCTTCCCCCCGATTACCACCCCCCCCACCCCCCCCCCCCCCCCCCCGATTACCCCACCCCTAATCATTGCTTCATTGACTCACATATTTAATTATAAAATCAAATATATTGTATATAATATTTTTTATTTATATTAAATATTTATTGCATGGTATTTTTTGGAATTCAAAAAGATTATGTATCACTCTAAGTTTTATTTGAGAAAAAAGAAAACCATATTTAGGTGATAAGAATTGCCAGACATTAACACAAAGCACTTTTTAATTTCACTCTTGAAAAATAATTTTGTGACACCAAAAATCAAGGGTGAAACTGGCTCGAAAGATCATTACATCATTATGAAAAAAGAAAAATTAGCGGTTACATCATTTTTTTTTTTGTCCATACTTAATTCAGAAAGGAACTCAAAAGGTCAAACTATAAGACTACATCATAATCATATTGATTGTAATTAAGTTATTTGAAATAGTTTTGTTAGAAAAATTAATTGAAGCTGAATAATCGTAATTTCTGTTCTACTAAGGTTTGTACCGCTGATTCATTGAATGTCTTTATAAAAAGGCGATTTGAAGCTGAATAGACTTTCTTTTATCTGGGATTGCTTGGAAGACAACTCTCTTACCATTGATCAAGATTGCAAAAAAAAAAAAAAAAAAAAAAAAAAAAAAGTTCCCGAAAAAAACTCGAAATCAAAATCGGCATTCTCCATTCTGATCAGAAAATAATTGAGGTTGGAAGATCAAAATTGATGCTACAAGTGTGCAAACTACGAATGCAGATAATAATTTATTTCAAACATATTATAATTCTAATATTTTTTTTTTTTCAATTTAACATACAACACACACGAAGAACCCATCAAACATGCCATCATGCATTTGCCTTGAACTGATTGATTTTTGTGCGTATTGGTCTCTCATAGTCTCAATTTCGCTTGAAAATTAAGCATGTTGACGGCTGATTTCAGTATCAGGGCAATATGTGAATATTACCCCCGAGACAATCGTCCATCAATAGTGAATTTGTTTGGTTATGGGGAACCAAAAATAAATTTGGCAAAAGACAGATAATACGCCAATCGACAAAGAGATTTAACGTGGTTCGGCGGATCAGATCCAACCTACATCCACGGGCACGGAACGGACGATGTTTTTATTACTGAGATATGGTTCTCTGACCTGTTTTGTGTTTACAAGTCTGATGGTAATGATATTGATATTGATTCTCATCTTGATCTTGATCTCGATCTCCACTCTCTTATGCATACTCTACCCTCCTATTTATAATAGTGTAGAAATCAGATTCTTTCTCCTACAAGAATTTCCTAGTTGAAACAATTTCCTCTTCCCATAAGGATTCCTAATTTAAAACTACATTCACTTCTTTTATCCTACGAGGACACTGATTTATTAGTTTACCCTATGGAAGTAGGATAACTTATTATCTTGTCCGAAAAAATAGGATGCCTTATCTTCTGGAGCACGTCTTGCCATGTGCTCGGTCTTCATGAGGTCGGTTACGATGATCTTTTGAACTGAGAATGCTGCTGTCGATCTGATAATGTCTGGTCATCCGATCTTTAAGTGGTCGGGTTACCGATCATAAAGTGCTCGGCCCGTCACTCATGTGGTCGGGTCGGCATTAATGATCTCGATCAATAAGGGAGTTACATTTTTACCTATGCCGTACCACTTAAATATCATAGTGCTTAAAAAACACCATCAACATCTATCCCCTAGTTCTCGGTAACAACGAGTTTGCGAGTTGATGCCGGGAACTATAAAAAAAGATGGTGTGTCGATGAATCCGTCGGTGGTCACTCTAGGAACCGCAGAGAAAAATGCTTTGGCTGTAAATCGAGTTTCTAATATTTCTAATACTCCTTGGTTTATGACATGTATTGATGACCATACAAGATTGTGTTGGGTGTACCTTTTAAAGGAAAAATCTGAAGCTGCTCATGTGTTCAAACAATTTCACTTAATGGTCAAAAATCAATTTCAGACGAATATTCAAATTTTTAGAACTGATAATGGGAAGGAGTATTTTTCGTCTATTTTAGGAACATACTTGGCTGAAAATGGAATTGTTCATCAATCTTCATGTGTCAACACACCACAACAAAATGGGATAGCAGAACGAAAAAATAGACACTTACTTGAGGTAGGTAGGGCACTTTGTAGACTCTGATTTCGGCCAATGTCCACAATCGAGATTATCAATTAGTAGGGCGCGAGTAAATCCTGCAAAACAAATAGAACGAATAAGGAGCTTACTGCCCACCGGTGTGGTGGAAACCGTAGACACTCCGACGCTCAAGTTAGTGATAGTATCGATCAACGTAAAGTAAACTGGT
>SKCR01049465.1:0-39411 GCA_019454045.1 Zanthoxylum bungeanum
TGGATTTTTCTACTGGGATTCGAACCAACTTATTGAGGATTAAGAAAGCTGGAGTTGTCGGCGTATACTATCCCTTGATCGATGAAAAGCTTGTCAGCACTTTTCATGGGTATGTACAAATTGAAGTCTTACGCCTATTAATTATTAAACTTGTCTCCGATTTGGTTTGTTTAAGAAATAGCCTAATAGCCTTTAACAGGAGAAATAAAAGGGTATTTGCATGGACTGTCGATGATGAGGATTCAATGAGAAAGATGCTACGTGAGCGTGTAGATGCTGTCGTTACAAGCAACCCTATTCTCTTTCAACGTCTTATGCAAAATGTCAGAACACAATGCCTTGAGGAAGGTTTTTCTTTGACACGGTGACGTTTCAATGGCAGAGAATCCACTCTAAATATCTTGTAATTTTATCAATAGATTAACATATATATTTTTTTATAATATTCATTTAAAAAAAATAAAAAATTGTATTATGTATTCATTATCAATATTAATCCAAGCATAAAATATAATTGCTCGTGTAATTTAATTAATACGCAATCATAAAATATATATGTACTGCTTGGTAGGAGTTGATTAGGTGTATAAACTAGTTTATAAATATTATACTGAAAGTACAAGCTAATTTATACTTTGGAGATTGATGGGTTCAGTGAATTTTCTACTGAAAACTAATTGAAGACATTGATTAAAGATTATGATCCCGTAGGCATTCTCCTTTCACTCTTTTTTTTATACTGGATAAATACGTTAATTATAAAGAATGGAAGAAACGGAAAAGTGGTAGAAAAATCGTCAGTAATACAACATTGTAATAAGATTTTGTTATGTTGTTAAATCAATTATCGTGTATGTCTGAGAGGAAGATAGCTTTCTTTGACGAATGCTAGACATCACAAGTTGAAAAGGGAATGCAAAAACATGATCCAATTGGTAAATTAGAACTAAATTGTGTAGATGATATCAGAATTAAAATTTAATAGACTCTATTGTTGATGCTGTTTTTTGTTCCAAATGTATTATGATAATTCAACCCCTCGAACAAATCTCCTCTAATTAGTGAATTTGTTTAGTTAGTTGGGAACCAAAACAAACTTATCAAGCAAACAGAAAAATCACAGAGAAATCAAGAGGTTAACGTGGTTAACTTACGTTCACAGGCACAAAGAGGAAAATTTTTATTACTTGCTCGGGTCTGAACTGACCAGCTTTCTCTCTCTCTCCCTCTCTCTAAGTTTTTCGAGCTCTCTTTATAAGTGATGAAATATCAAAATTGTTAACCAAAAAACTAACCCTTGAAATTGAGTCTTTGTTTCTTTATATAGGCTTCTGAATCTACTATACCATCAGCCCATGACGTCAGCCCACGTCACCTTATCATCGTCGCCCACGTCTCTCTTCCCCAACTACTTTGCAAACAGTAGTTATGGTCTTCTGACTCAGCCACCATCTGCCAGCAAAAAGCCATCATTCCCACCTTTTGTTCTCTGCTACACGTTATGCCCACGTGACAGCCTACAACTCAACCACTGCAATACTGTTCCGTGTGTCAGAGGGAAAGTCTCAGACCTAGTCCCGTCATATCAATTTTCTGGAGGCTCAAACTTTCATATAGGGCTTACGTCATTCATATTTAAGCACAAGATACTGTAACCCCAACCTCAGTCCCCGGGTCGGCGTGCTAAGGTTGTTGGTGTTGGACCAACTTTTTCCTTACTTCTTTACCAGCTCGGGTCGGTAGTGGACCACCTCGAGTCGACCTCCGCAGATGCTCAAATGCTGGTGAATCTGATATATTTTCATTTGGTCAGGTCGGTATCCCCACCTATTCAACTGGTTCTTCCCTCCGGTCCTTCTGCGCTCGGGCTTAGGCCCCTTTGTCTGACCTCTCATCCTCACAAGGACCTTGGACCTCCATCTGTTTAAGTGAAAACCCCATTATACCCCTCTTCAAGCTTCAAAGTTCATTGGGGGCTGGAAATCACTATCAACATATGTCCCATAGTTCTTGGTATCAACGAGTTCGTGATTTGATGCCGAGAACTTCAATAAAGGTGTAGATTGTGCCCATGTCATCAGGTCTTAATTCGTAATTATCCATACCGTCACGTCCCTCGGGTCGGGAAGGCACTTATCGCCAAAGATTCCCTTTTTATAATGATTGCCTCTCTTTCATTGCCAACTAAAAAGTCTTTCTAAGGTTTCTGAATAGCCTATTGAAAGTTATGAAGGCTTAATGGTCTTACTTAAATGCATGTCCCATCTGTCATGGCTTCTTTTTGCTTCGTCTCCCCAAGAAGCCAGATGTCACGCATTCATGGCTTGCCCGCCAAAACCTATGACAGCTGTGCCCAACCGAAACAGGGTTTCAATCTGCACCCTTCGTTTGAGTTCAACAAATGTGATCATCCTTGCACGTGTCGCAGATCCCGTGCACTTGCTTCAAATTGACAGCCAAAACCAACCCGAGTAGCCTATGTAAAGGTCATTCCACTTCAAAACCTTTTTTGTGGGTTTTTTGTTAGGGATAGGAAGCATGTGTTTTGGGGTTCTTTGTGGGTGTTCTTTGCCTTGCATAATGCCTTGTATTTTACTGTTTTTTAGATTCTAGAATGCTTATGGCTTCTTTCTATGGCTAACCTCTTTGTAGAGACGATGACACAGTAAACCCTTGTTTCCCCGTATACAGCTCTACTAATCATAGAACTAATTCTAGGAGTTTACTTGAACTAACCTTCCTCCTCGGGTCTTGTCTTGGCAGGAATGTCGGACTCAGAGACTTCCTCCTCCAATCCCCTCAATACCTTACCTCCTAACGCGCCACCCACGTGCTAGAGTGTACACAGCTCAGGATCGAAAAGTCCCTACGACTACGATACCACACCGATCATCTCTGGAGAGGAAGATTAGTCTTACCAAAGAAGAGTGCCCAGACCTGAGCCAAATCACCCCATCTTGACTTCGTGAACCTGGATATGGATTAGGCTTCAACAGTAACAGAGGCCGACCTAGTACAATTGAGGGAAAAGTTCAACATCTCTGAGGCCATCACGTTAAATGTACCAAGGGAATGGGATCAGGCGAGCCATCCCTGGGATGACCAAATGGCGCTCTGCATGGCCTTTTTTAAAATGGGTTTGCACTTACCAATGCATAAGTATTTTGCGAAGATGTTGGAAACAATGAATCTAGCCACTGTGCCAATTGAATCTGAATAGATGGAGGGTGTTGACCGGTCTGTACGTGATCTGGAGCCGAGCCGGGCTGGGAGAGCCATCTTTCTCTAAACTGAAGAGGTTATATCGGATGAATGCCAACCTAAAAGAATACAAGGGTTGGTATTACCTATCAACCCACGCCGGGCCCCCCACATCATCACAAATCTCTCTTCCACCAATAAAAACTTTAAGGACAAGTGGTTCTGGCCGGGGGGCATAGGGAAGGCATTAGTGGGGTGACAGCGAGCACATCATAGTTCCACACATCTTCTGCATTGAAAGGTAATGACCCGTCCTCCAAACTCTCCCTGAACAGTTCAACATTATACTAACTTTCGAGCTTTATACAACTTGTTCGGGCAATCTCCCAAAAGTCCACCACGAGACCTGGGCCAAGGTAAAGAATGCGTTGGAATTCGGGGGCCACTACAAGGACCTCATCAACCCTTTTGCTCTTGCCGACTTGGGCCTCACCCCGAGCACTCCACCACCCTAGTCCAGGCAGACTGGTAATTTCTAACTGACCCACTAACTTCTTGTTTGTTTAATTATAATCTCATGTTTGTTCAAGTTGCCTTGTATTTTTCTTCTATATACTCTAAATACTTCTACTTGTTCGCGGGTATGTCTGGATTCAAAAGCCCAGTATAAATTATTCGGGAGGCCTACGAGCTACCCAGGGCGGGTCTAGACCCTCCAGTCCCTGAGTCAATACTCCAATCCTGCTGGAAGCAAGGCGGAAAACATAACAAACAATGACTCCATTCCCTGGTCCCTCAAGTGCCCCCTAAACCAGCCGAACACCGACCTCTACTCCTCAAGCATCAAACATCTCGAAGCCAATCCCGACTTCAAGCATTCCCCAACCGTCTTGAACTACACATACTCCCCCTCGACCCTCTAAAAGACGCTCTCACCAGGTCGGGGGTTAAGAGACTGAAGAGTATATAGAGAGGGCTCAAAGGAAGAAAACCATGGGCAAAAAGGAAAATGTTTCGACCGACCCCTCTCAAATCCATAGGGAAACCCTGCTGCTGGGGATAAACTACTTCATGGAGGACGTGAGGGGGGTGTGGCCTATCTTCTCCCAACCTTCAACTTCGTTCCAAGCACGTAAACCTGCATTAGACAATAACATACGAGAGCTTGTCGTCCGAGGAAGTTCTCAGCAAGTTTGGCCGATTCCATGCGAAGGTAAGGAAAACTTTTTTGTAATTACACCATTATTTCTATTTGTCATACTGACCTCGTATTCTGTTATGCAATTGGCCTATCTTCTGGCCATAAATATGGACGTGCTGACAAGCACCCTTATGAGGGGGCCAGGCTCAGAGGCTTCAATGCCAGTTGACCGAGAGGGAGACAATGTTGTCGAGGCAGTCGGAGGAGGCAGAGGCCAAAATTCGGGGCCTTAAATAGGCCGAGGAGGATGCTCGGGCTGAGGCTGCCTCCTTTCGCCGAGCTGCTAAGATTACCAAGAGGGAGATGGATGAGGCTAAGTTTGAGGCCTCCCTGAAGACAACCAAATTCAACCTTCAGCTAGCCCGACCCGTCATTGCCGAGAACAGGCTCCAAGAGAAAAAAAGATGAGCTAGAGAAGGCTTTGGACGAGCTGGTTGAGGCCCGTGATGAGTTAGCAAAGTCTTAAGAAGAGCAGAAAAACTTACACGTCGAGCTGCCTGACCGTCTGGAGGCCATCAAGTTGGAGGCCAAAATAGAAGAGTTGGAGGAATGCATAGAGATGTTCGAGCTGACACAACTAGTCGTGAATGTGGCTAAATGGGACATATCGTAAGAAGCAGCCTTCGACCCTATTCCAGAAGAACTCGAGGCCATCGCAGACCCTAAGCCCGTATTCATAATACCTCCAAGCCAAGGGGATCCAAGCCCTTCATCATTTGTTGTAGCCCAACTCAAAGATGCACCCAGCCCCTCCGCCTGAGCTTATGTATTTCCCCTTCCTTTTTTTTTAATGTATTGGTAACCCTAAGGGGATCCAATGTAAAAAAAATCTTGTAAATGAAAATACAATTTTTGCATTAGCATTTCCCACACTGAAGCATACACCAAACAAAGACTTGAACCGAGGAAAATTCCACTTCAACAATGAATTAAATTTAACCAATATTTGGTAACTTTAACCAAAGTTATTCCAACCATTCCCCTAAGGGACAACATCATGAACATCACTGACGTTTGAAGCTGACATCACAATTCTAACTTGGGCTTATTTTCTTAGCAGATTCTGAATCCTTCAAGCATGCAGCAGTCTTATGCCTGACCACCCTCAACACGCCTATGATAACAAATAAGATGAGGCCTCAGTGGGACGTATCTGGCCCCTAGCCACTAAGACCACTTGGCCACAAGGGAATGTTCTGTTCTTGTGTCATAGAAACGGCCATGGGGGAGAAACTCCTACCCATGCAACCAAGTATGATAAGGCCTCGGTGGGACGTACCCGAGCCCGAGCCGATAAGATAACTTGGTTACAAGGGAATGTTCCGTCATTGTGCCATCCAATACATGGCCATGTTAGAGAAACTCTGACCCCATGCCGACAAACACAATAAGGCCTTAGTGGGAACTACCCGACCTCGAGCCACTATAAATATGGCCACAACGGAATGTTCCCTCATTCTGCCAGCCAGTACATTTCCATGAGGGAGAAACTCCGACCACATGCCGACAAACACAATAAGGCCTCGATGGGACGTACCCGACCCCGAGCCACTGTAAATACAGCCACAAGGGAATGTTCCCTCCCTGTACCATCCCATACCCTTACCCCATGTCGACAAACACAATAAGTCCTCGGTGGGACGTACCCGACCCCGAGCCACTGTAAATATGGCACAAGAGAATGTTCCCTCATTGTGTCATCCAATACATGGCTATGTGGGAGAAACTGCGACCCCATGCCGAAAACACAATAAGGCCTCAGTGGGACGTACCCGACCCTAAGCCACTGTAAATACGGCCACATGGGAATGTTTATATTGGGGTTGGTGCTCAGAGCGCCAATTCCCCGTTGTATTTTCTTGTAAATACTATTGTAAACGTTTTATTATGAATAAAATTAGCAGTTTCTATAATATAATATATCTTCTTATATGGTAAAGACGTAATTAACCTTAGAATGATTAGTCATGATACAGTTGCAAAATCGTCGCAACTGACATTGAGTTGTATTATGACGTTGTCATTCTTAGACTGTTCCTGGTCAAGGTTTACACTACTTGGTCAGTAAAGTAAACCTGTTGAGACCAATACATGTCGTACACTGGAATATATGATTGCAATGGTTTCTCAATGAACCATGAATCTTGGAGACTCGTATATATATGTAAAGTTTCTGACTTGTGTTTTATAAGATACACATAACCGTAACGCGATGCCACATCCGTAAATGTTACGAAGTATTCATGTCCACCTCTAGCCTAGCTAGACATGGGCCCACTTACATCACTATGAACGAGGGCTAACAAATCATTGGCACTGGCACTTTTACCAAGAAAAAGGTGTTTTAGGCACTTTGCCTAATAAACTAGATTCGTAGACATTATTTGAATTAGAATCAAATCTGTCCTAGTATCCACTCTTCGAAAGTGTGGATATACGAGTCTTGTTAATGTGTCCCAGACAATAATGCCACAATAAGTCTCATCTGATTAATTCAGTTTAAGCTATTTGTTTGTCATGTTATATGTATGCGATTAATTTATATTCTAAATATAAATACTGTTATTCACATCTAATGTGCTTATCTCAATATCATCTCTATAAATAAAACACTTAGTGTTCTAAAATATAAGGGTATACCCGCAATGGGTTATACTTGATATAGAGATAATGTTTCTAGTCAAACTAGGTACATTATAACAGTCTCCTAATTTAAGTACATGCCCAAAAGGGCAGTTCCAAAACTTAGGTTTCTACGGTTAAAACAACGACTCTCGTCCCGTTTCCGACTCGCAGGTCGATCTCAACTGAAGCCAGTCTCCTGCTAATCAGCAAACCCCGCACATTAGTACATATGTTTATGTACCACATCCAGTATCTAAAATCTAATTTTGAAACTAGTAGTGAATATGTTTATGACAAACATACTTGAAGCCGGAGCCTTGCCCCGCCTTCACTTCCTTTATGTCTCTCTTGTCCATACGGAAATCACGCTTCCAGTGACCTCGTTTGCCACAGTTTAGGCAGACATCTTGGGATATGTCATTTGTCTTCCTAGAAGACTGTGACGATTTTGCCTTTGCCCATTTTAGAAGCTCTGGCTCTGCCTCCTTGAGCATAGCCATCAACTCTCCAAGAGTTTTCTCTTGGTTCATAATGAACCTGCCCCAACATTCGGGTAGAAACTATAAGATCAAATCTTTGGAAGTCTCGGCCACGTAGGTAATGCCCAGCTAACCTAGCTGATCGATGACAGCAATCATCTGCGACACCTAGTGCTCGTCAGATGTACCATCTTACATACACGAGCGAAAGAGCATCTTTTGCAATTCGTACTTCTAAGATCTAAGGTTAGATATTTGAAGATCCTTTAATTTCAACATCATGGTATAAATATCTAATCCTTAATTTTGACGACAAAATTAAAGAGTCATTGCGGCAAGCATAACAGATTGAGCACTAAAGTTATCATCACCATGAGTCTTCCAAGACTCATGCTCTACTATTTGCTCAACTCCGGGCTCAGGCCCGAGAGGTTTCTCTATCAAATAGAATAACTTCTCAGTTCCCAAGACTTTCCTGAGGTTCTATTCCCAATCTGATAATTGGAGCCGTTTAAAGACATTTTCACCCAGGATTATGTCTTAAACGTTAATCTTCAGTTATCTTGATTCCTATAGTCCAACTATCCAATCAACGATTTCGGGTACAATCGAATATAATGATTACTATAGTCTAACTATATAATCAACTACTATTTGATTGGTTAAATTCAAATATATTGATTACTATAATCCAATTATATAATCAACTATAAATGAATCCTAATTAAGCCTAATTAATTTAATCACAATATTCAAAATATCATAATTATTTAATTAAAGTGTATTAGCCATAATTAATTAGTTAAATTAATATTTCCAAAACACCAATTACACTAATTAATCATGCTTTAATTAATCAACTTATGTCCAATACAAATTGAAGCAAAATCAATCCCAACATGCTTACAAGGCTCATGGCCATTTAGGGATTTTTATATCCAATTTTATTTCAATCCAATTAAATCACAAATCAATATATCCAAACATTTTAAACACATCCTATGGCTTAAAATCAAAAATCACCAAGAGCCATAAGGGTCATTCACATTCGGTCATCATAAGGAAATAAGGAAAAAAATTTCTAATCAATTTTTATCCAAATTAATCATGCTTAACTCTAAGTTATCATAATCCAAACATAACCAAACACTCAATTTGACAAAATCTTGCTCTAAGTAAAATTACCCAAATTCAAGTATATAAACCCTAAGTCAATTTCATGTTTAATTTAGGCTCTGATACCATTGTTGGGTTCTCTAAGAACAAAATCCAAGATCATTAAGCATAAAATAAGTGTGAATACGCAAAGAAGTAGCAGAAATAATTACATTGAACGGATTTGATGTAGTGTTGGGTTTCTATTAAGTCCCAAGGATCAATTTCAAGCAAGAAACATATATGTGAATACTCGTAAAAACATGGCAGAATCATACTTACAACGATCGGCTTTTGCGACGCCAGGAACAACAAAAACTTCAAGCTTTTCCCTCCAAGGTTCTCGGCTTCGGGCTCCAATTTTATGCTCCAAAATTCGGCCATGGTAGTCCTTCAAGCTTCAAGCTTTTGATATGATTCCATGCCCACAGATGAGTTTCCCTATCACCTTCGCAAGACCCCGAATGTGTGCTAGCACTTGTGAAATTTTGCAACAAAACTTCACTATTGCCTTCTCCTTGCTCACGGTTTTTGCAAGAAATTTGAGAGAGAATAAGCCCTTGGCCGAGAGATTGAGAGAAGAGAAGAGAGAAAATGTGTTGTGTTTTTGTGTATTAGATTTCCAAAAACTAATACCAAATTTTTTTTCAAAAAGTCAAGGCATTTAAGCCTACAACCACCTCCATCACTATTCACATCAAAAGTGACATGTTGTCAATCACTCAAAGTGACTAGACATCACATCAATCAAAGTGACTAATGATTTGACGCTTGATGTGACTTATGGGCCGCACTTGAATTCGAAATACGAGTGCGCCCGCAAACACTTCCGGGCTCGGGTTCGCTAATTCCGAATTAACGAATTTTCCGTTGCGACGTAATTAAATAATTATGCCTAGCAAAATTACTATTCACGTCGCTAACGAATTAATTCTAAATTAACTCGTTCGCCCGAATTAAAATCTAATTTTAATTCCGCGTCGAAATCCAATTTCGTATAATATATCGAATATATTATTTTATCGATTAATTCCAAATTAATCGTTCTCTCTATTTAATTGATATTTTATCCTAGATAAAATATCTTCGTAATTAATCCGAGATTAATTTTCTCTCTCTTATAATTAATCCCAGATTAAGAAAGTGCGAGTCATACGTCATCGGTGAATCTTCGGGAAGCGACCCATGAGATCCCCAGTTATGTTGGCAGTAAATTTGGCCGTCGGACTATCTGAACACGTACGTACCTAGTACTACGTTTTTACCGATTTACAAGACATGGTTGGCTTCTAGCAAAGCACCGTGCCTACCCAATTCTCCAGAAATATTCTTACTGGAATATGTGATCTATATCAGGCGTAGTATACGTAGTATTGCGTATTTTGATCCAGTATCGTATGTCACGTGCAAGGCCTGGGGTTGGAATTGTGTTTGCCCCTTACGAAGCACATATCGAATTTTTGGTAACCAGTCTCTATAATCGAATAATCATGACCGAGTCATATTATCCCGATGACTGCAGTACATAAGAGCACCAGTTCCGTATCCTACGTGATCATCATCTCCACTATGACTGGAGTGATACTTCTATCTCGACATCACACCCAATACACTACGATTCCCAATATACCCAGAAGAGGCATAAACATAACATGTTAAAGCCCTGGACGACCAAAACCAAAGTATATTGATTGTCGCAAGTATTAGCGGTACAAGTCTCAGGTTAAGACCAAATACACCTACCCTGATTCGGACTTCCATAGACACATAGTCATACTACCAATGGAATTCCGAGGGGTCTATCCAGAGCGAAGCTGTTTCCGTACCATCGGTAAACACAACCTCCTATTACAATTGCATGAGTATCTTATACCCAAATATATGAGAACTATGATGTTATGCTCCCACAACGCGCACAAGTGTAATACTAGTCTATTCCGCATTATCGATGTCCAATCTTGATAATACTACGACTAGGGATATTTAATGATTAAACCTTCATGGATTGGTACTGTCTCATATCTTATCAATCCGGAACTAATCATATGGACCTTCTATCATTTATACATCTTGGTAATCTAATTACAAATGATAAAAGAGCTATCTCCTTTGTCACATAGTTAATTTGTACAACAACACCATGATCTGTACAAATAGTGATGTTATGGGCCATAACTGTCCAACAATCTCCCACTTGGCCTATAGCCAATCACTCAAGTGTCCTACACCCAAACTTTATATGGTTCGCTCAAACTTCTGATGAGTAAATGCTTTCGTTAGCGGATTGCATAATTATCATCTGATGCGATTTATTCGATCATCACATCGCCACGATGTATGATCCGAATGAATCAGATGTATAATTGAAGTATATATCTGGATCGTTGATGAACCCATTAATTCTTTAGCTTGTGCTGAAGCCTAGCTCAGCTGCTAACAGAACTACTCCTAATCTGATTAGGATTATTATCGACCCAAAAGGCTTCTATTGCTGCCTCAGCTGCAGCAATATTCCGCTTTTGTTGTTTATTCGGTAACAGTTTCTTGCATGGAAGATTTCCAGCTCACTGTTCCGTTATTCAAACTGTATAGTACCTTTGTTACGACTTATAGTCGGTTTTTATCGGTTAGGAAACTTGCAATGGTGAATCCAGTCACTTCAAGTTCTCATTCTCCATAGATTAAGAAAGCATCCTTAGTTCCTCTAAGATACTAAAGGATGTTGTTAACATCAATCCAGTAACTATCACATGGATTGGCCCGATTGTGACTCCATATGCTCAAAGCGTATGAGACACTAGGTTGTGTACATTTTTTTTAATGTACGAGTTCTCGGAGAGTATCAACAACTTTAAATCTATCCCAGTAGATCTTTATTCCTAGAATAAAGGTTGTTTCTCCCAATAATTCTACGGAGAATTTTCATGAAATCCAAGCTTTCACCGATTATATTATTGGAATATCATTTCCAAGAAATGACATGTCATCATTTTATACAGGACATTCATTGTTAGTGCGCTCCCACTAACCTCCTTATATACACAAGAATCATTTTCGTTTTGAATTAAATCATATACCATTATGATTACATCAAAACGATATCGTTCCAAGAACGCAATGCTTGCTTCAATCCATCCATGGATCGAATTAACTTGCAAACCTCGTTTGCTCATTTTAGTACGACAAAACCGTCAGGATGTTGTAAACATCCTCCAAAAGGTTTCCGTTAAGGAAAGCGGTTTTGACGTTCAGCTGCCATATTTCATAAATGAAACATGCAGCTCTAGCAAGCATTATCCAAATGGATTTAACCATGGCGACGAGTAAAAGGTTTCATCGTAATCGACACAATGTTGATAACGATACCTTTTTCGCTACAAGCCCAGCTTAGTATGTTGGTATGTTGCCTTCCATCTACGTCTTCCTTGAAGACTTATATGGTACCAATAGGTACAATGCCTTGCGATACAACAACTAATATCTAAACTTGGTTGGTATACATGGAATCCATTTCGGACTTCATGGCACTTTGCCATGATAGGGAGTCGATACCTTGTATCACTTCCTCATACGTAGTCAGTTCGTATTCCTCAATAAGATTGACATCTTTACGAGGTGAGATCAGAAACCCATACCTCCCAGGTTGTTTTCTGACTCTCTCCGACTTACATGGTTCTTGTGTATTCGAAGATTATTGGTATAGTTTCATCCTTGATGAACTATTTGTGTTCCATTAAGGAATCGGTGCCTGGAATAGTATTACTCCGATTTTCATCGAGTTTTACTTTCCTCTCACTTACCACTGCATATCGGTATTCCTCTTAGGAAAACCGCATGGCGAGCAACAATTACATTGTTCTCTTGTGAGATGTATAAGTACTATACTTTGGTTTCCCTAGGATAACCTACAATTAGGCACTTATCTGATTTGGGTTCTAGTTTGGTATCATCCAAACATATGCCCAACATTCCCAAATCTTCAGGAATGAGAAAACCCGGTTTCTTTCATGTTCATATCTAATATGAAGTATGCCTAACAGATTTTTATGGAACCTTATTCAAAATAAGTTTTGCACTGTTTAATGCTTATCCCTTTGAAGGAAATGGTAGCTCAGAGCGACTCATGATTAACCTTATCATGTCCAACAAAATTTGGTTTCTCAGTTCGGACACACCGTCAATAAATGACATGTTCCGGGAGGATTCCTCATTGAAAGAATACTATACTCTTTCAAGTATTTGAGAAACTTATTGCTTAAGTATTTTCCATCATGGTCTAATCACGATGTTTAATACTTTAGCCGATCTGTTTGTCTAATTCGTGTCGAAACTCTAAAAGTTTTTGATCCGTATTTCAAAAGAAACACATAACCATAACGTGATGCCACATCCGTAAAGGTCATGAAACATTCATATCCACCTCTAGCCTAGCTAGATATTGGCCCACATACGTCACTATGAACGAGGGCTAACAGATCGGTGGCACTTGCACTTTTACCAAGTAAAAGGTGTTTTATGCACTTTTCCTAATAAACTAGATTCGTAGACATTATTTGAATAGAATCAAATCCGTCCTAGTATCCACTCTTCAAAAGTGTGGATATACGAGTCTTGTTAATTGTGTCCTAGACAACAATGCCACAAATAAGTCTCATTTGATCAAATCAGTTTGAGCTATTTATTTGTCATGTCATATGTTTGAGATTTATTTATATTCAAAATATAAGTACTGTTTTTCACATCTAATGTGTTTATCTCAATATCATCTTTATAAAATAAAACACTTTAGTGTTCTAGAATATAAAGGTATATCCGCAACAGATTAAACCCTGATATAGAGATAATGTTTCTAGTCAAACTAGTTACATTTTAACAGTTTCCTAATTTAAGTACACACCCGAAGGGTAGTTCCTAAACTTAGGTTTCTACGGTTAAAACAACGACTTTCGTTCCATTTCCGATCTGTAGATCAATCTCAACTGAAGTCAGTATCCTGCTTATTAGCAGATTCTGCACACCAGTACATATTTATGTACCACATCCAGTATCTAAAATCCAATCTTAATACTAGTAGTGAACATGTTGAAGACAAACATATTTGAAGTCGGAGCCTTGCCCGTCTTCACTTCCTTCATGTATGCCTTGTCCATACGGCAGTCACGCATCCAGTGACCTCGTTTGCTACAGTTTAGGCAGACATCTTGGGATATGCCCTTTGTCTTCCCAGAAGATTATGACTTTGCCTTTGCCCCTTTTCCACACCCCAGAAGCCTTTGGCCAAGCCTTGGCCTCCTGTGATGTCGAAGTAAGATGCGCCTTGCGCTTCTTGCCCTATTACAAACTCTGGCTTTATCTCCTTGAGTATAGCCATTAACTCTCCAAGAGTTTTCTATTGCAATTTGAACTTCTAAGATCTAAGGATAGATCTATGAATATCCTTCAATTCCAATATCATACTATTAGGATCTAATCCTTAGTTCTGAATAAGAAATTAAGGAGTCTTGGCGGCAAGCATAATGGATTAAGCACTAAAGTTATCATCACATGAATCTTCCAAAGATCATGCTCTACTATTTGCTTAACTCCGGGCTTAGGCTCGAGATGTTACTATATCAAATAAAGTAACTTCTCGGTTCCCAGAACTATCCTGAGATTTTATTCCCAATTTGAAAATTAAAGCCGTTTAAAATATTTTCACCCAGGTTTATATTTTAAACACTAATCTTTCAATTTTCTTGATTCTAATAGTCCAACTATTTAATCAAAGATTTTAGATACAATTCATTATAATGATTACTATAGTCCAACTATATAATCAACTATAATTTAATTGATTAAATTCAATTATATTGATTACTATAATCCAATTATAAAATCAACTATTAATTGAAGTAGTTTGAATACAGTCCAACTGTTTAATTAAAACAACGATTAAATATTAGTCCAACTAATATATTAAATTATTTGACGAAAAATTGAAATGAGAGCGCGTATGGCAAGTAACTAAACAAATATTGCAAATTTAATACTTGCCTCCCACTATTTTTCGGTGAGCCTCTAACCCTCTGTGGAGTACTCGGGAAACCTTGTTTCCTAGTGGGCTAGGATCCCGTTAAATATACAAAAATCTTGACTTGGCCAACAAATTATATGATAATTAACTAGGTAGATCTCTAAGATCAATTGGATCCCATCCAATTCCTAAATCCAGTAGGTGGACGTCCAAGTCCGAAACATATATCTTATATATGCCAATATATCCAATATATTCCCTAACCTTTTTCCTCTGAATCAACTAAGCCTTGGCTTTGGCACAACAAACTTAGTGATCCCAGTTAAGCGGAACACATTGACCTTGGAAAGCTTCATAATCAATGTCGATGGACAAGAAGTGATCTTGACTTTGGCCAAAAAATCACAACTTGGACAAGACACTGATATGGAACAAAGCCTTCATGATTCAAACACATCCGCGACGGACAAGCAAACCAGTGAACCAGAAAAGTTGCGATGTGATAGCCCTTCCGATGGCCGTGAAACGTGAGTCCGAAAGTCGACATAAAAGGTTAGACATGAGGGTATCTTCCACATTCGTTTTCTGTTTTACCTTTATTATTCATTGAGTATTATTTGGATGATTGATATGTTGAATCGCATGTTGTGGCCCATTGAGTAGATAAATATGCATGGATCATAAGATATTGTATGTTGTGGCTTTGGAATAAAATGGGAGATGTGTCAACTCTCGCGGTATATCGGATGGAAACCCGGACATAAATTTCATAGCCGATTCCGAATGGACGGTAGTATGATCTGTACTCGGGATACAACTCCACGTACCGCTTGAGTAAAATGGCACCCTCTTTTGTTTTAGGTTGCTTTGGTTTATTTATTTTTTGTCATTTGAATTCTGCATGTTACTTGTTTATGTTTGATGCAATCGAGTGCATGGGCTTAGTAAGTGCGATGAACGGTCCCCTAATTGGGGGGGGTAAAATCCTTTACCACGATGCTTCGCCGCACCGATTGATGTGTGGTCGGTTGAATGCAAGATATGTTCAATCGGGCACATTAAGTTTAATATTATTGTCTTTAATTCTTTGTGTGCATGATGAAATCGAGTGCATGGGCTTAGTAAGTGCGATGAAAGGTCCCCTAATTGGAGGGGTTAAAATCCTTTACCACGAAGCTTCGCCGCACCGATTGATGTGTGGTTGGTTGAATGCAAGATATATTCAATCGGGCACACTATGTTTGATATTATCGTCTTGAATTCTTTGTGTGCATGATGCAATTGAGTGCATGGGCTTAGTAAGTGCGATGAAAGGTCCTCTAATTGGAGGGGTTAAAATCCTTTACCACGATGCTTCGCCGCACCGATTGACGTGTGTTCGGTTGAATGCAAGATATGTTCAATCGGGCATACTAAGTTTGATATGGTCATCTTTGTCTTTGTACATATTGTAATGAAAGGCGCATGGGCCTATTGTGTTGGATTAAAAGGTTCTCCATTTGGGGGAAGAAAAGCCTAAAAGGCTACCTTTACCACGATATTCGCCGTGTCTTTCATCTATTTGATTGCATCGTCTATTCCTGTCTTGGCTCGACCTATTGTCATTGGTGTACCCATAGCCACCTGCCCCTCACCCATTAAACAGCAACCTTCACTCTTTCAAAACAAAACACGCCATAGCCACTGACCAAATCTGCCCTCTCGTGCATATAACGAACAACCCTCAAATACGTAAGCCACTTGCGCATAAGACAGACACGCTCACGCACCTTCAGCACACACTAGCCACCTCCAGTAAATCATCTCTCTTTCAATGCATGAACACGCCCCTTCACCCGCACCTAATCTCCACTCACTGACCTCACCGACTCACATAAGCCACTGCACATCCACTCAAGTAAGCAAACTGCCTCACACAAGAAATTAACACACATTGCCCCCATTAACGCATCAGCCAACAACAAACTAAAACCTAAACGCCACGATCTCACACAGCCCCCAGATCACGTCACCAGCCAGCAACCACGCCACAGCCTTCAACTTCTCACATAAAGCCAACTATACCATTCATGCATGTACTATGAAATCCCATATAGTCATTCTTATCTTTGTACGCATCATAATGAAAAGCATGTTTATTCCATTGGTTGCATCATTTACCTTAGTATTGGTTTAATGTATTACAATTCATATACCTATGTCATGATGACATTTGAGTTTTATTTCTTGTGGTATATCGGATGGAAACCCAGACATAAATTCCGTAGCCGATTCCGAATGGATGGTAGTGCGGTCTGTACTTGGGATACAATTCCACGTATCACTTGGAAAAGTGCTCACATGTGTGCTTGTATGGTTAGTATGTGTGCTTGTATTTTCGTGAACATAATATGCCAATGAAGTTGTATGTTCGTTGCTACTTTGATGTACTTTCAAGCATGCAATCTTATATGTGAAATACATGTAAATTTAGATGCAAGTTTTATTTTTTACATGTGAATTTAGAAAATGATACTCTTGGAAATAAGTGTTACTTAAGCTTGATTAAATTATTACATAAATCCTTTCATTACAAGTGACATAAGTAAGGGACCATTCCGAACCCAACGGTTTGAGGTCTTCCCTTGCGAGGGGTGAGTGCGGCCTTAAATCTCATTTTCCCAGTTCACACCGGGTGGCGACTCCATTACTCTCCGGTTTAGTCCCCCGTGGCTACTCCGTACTCCCAACCAGGCCGCGAGCCCGGGACAGTATGCGTCGTCCAGCTCCTGTGTCCCACAGTCTGGCGACTCCACTGGGGATAGAGAATCGGCCCCGAAATATTGTCTTGTGATGTTTGGATTTACGTTTTGATTGACCGTGTCTATAGTGGATAAAGTTGGGGTTTAATCAAAGGCATTTTGAGGCTAGGTAATGGTTTGGTGTCTTCCTTCATTCACTACCTTTCTAGAAGGAAAAGCTGTGAAGGCACCTAGATAGCCATCTACTCGTAGCCTATTGTGATGGACTAATTTGGAGGACTCGTTGTTTATTCCTGACACCAAGCGATAAGAGCCTAAGAGGCTTGGGTATTTAAGTGAGCCTCGCTCCACCTTCCCTCTGGGGAATCTACAACGGGAAATCCATTTGACAGTCCGTCACACACCATAGCTCATTGGCACATACCTTAGTGTATAAAAAAGGGTGCGCTCACTTGGTCGCTCGAACCCTTGAGTATGGAGACCTAGTTGTGGGCTATCCTTCGCCGGTGAGAGCCTTTGTCTATACTCTTGCTAACCCACCCATAGACCGGGTTTGTATGGCTAAAGTAACAATTATTTCCTTGAGTATGTGCTTGTGGACCATCCTCATTTGGTTGCAGTTGGACTATTGTCAGAAATGCGGACTTGCTGGGCCATTAATACCTTATGACTATTAGGCCCAAAGCTTCTGAAATGTCGATGGGCCATTATGTAGAAATTATTACGTTATGTTTGCATTATCTTTCTTCTATGCTTGTGTTTGGGAACATCGTCGTTTGGATCCATTTGGACCATTTTTCATGGGATATGGGCTTGTTGGGCCATTTAAACTGGGACAAGAACGTATTTCATGACGATTGGGCCAAAGGCTTGTAATTGTTGATGGGCCACTTTGTGCTTGTGTTCGGAACATTACCATTTGGATTTAGTTGAGCTCCTTGTCATGAGATGTGAACTCGTTGGGCCATTTAAACTGGGATGGGTCCACTCCTATGACAATTAGCCCGAATGATTCTAAAATGATAACGGGCCGAATTGTTTGAAAATTTTAATTGATTTAATATGTTATATATGTTACATGCACCTCATGCACCTCATACATACATATATCATGTTAACACCATCTATGTCTCAAAAAGACATCATAGATACCGTTTGGGTTAGAGAAGGGACAAGACTCACTAAAAGAACAAGTATGAGTGAATCCGATAATGAGGTGTCCCGTATGGATAAGTTAGAGAACAGTCTCGCCAAGATCACTGAACAGTTGCAGGCTTGACTACTACTGTGGCTGGCATAGCCGGGTGTCGTGCTGGGGGTAGTTCTGGGGATGTAAGACAAGAGGAACCTCCGAACAGATTGGGGGATGATACCCCCACTTTTGATGATGATATGGCAGAGTATGCAGTAGGCAGAGTATCTGGGTCTCATGTAGAGTTACAGAAGCTCCGGGATCAGGTTGAGTCAGTTACCCGCAAGATGAGGGGTAAGAATGAGGATTTGCTGGATTATGACACGCTGACTTTCGAAGAGCAGTTGTCGGCACAGTTCAAGATGCTTGATATGGCTAAGTTTAACGGGAATGGGGATTTGAGGGTGCATCTCCGACAGTTTGTATCAGTCATGAGTTCAGTTGGCCTATCTCAGCGCCAAGTGCAGAAGATGTTTAGAATGTCGCTCGAGGGAGCTCCCGTGGTGTGGTACCACAGTTTGGAGAAGAAAGTGAAGGGAGATTAGAGAGAGTTGGCTGATGCTTTCCTAAAGCAGTATGTCACTGACCTAAAAATCGATTTGTCACTCCGCGATCTGGAAAATGTTAAGCAGAAATCAGAGGAGAGTTTTAAGGAGTACGTGGACCGATGGAGGGGTCAGTTGTTGAAAATGCAGACTAGGCCCTCAGAGAAGGACCAGATTAAAATGATCATCAAGGGCACCAAGCCCTCCATCTATGGGAAGCTAAGGAGGATGACCTCAATGATTACTGATTTTCGGCAGTTGAGGGAAACTCTCATGGATATTAAGGAAGAAGAGGCCGAGAATAGAAAATTCTATGGTCTGAACAGGAGGCCCATTGGGGGGACATCGGGAACAAAGCCCGTTTCTGCTGAGATTGCCGCTATCCGGAACCGGAGATTCTCCAACTTGGGTAGGCCCTTGTCCAAGGTATTGGAGAAGTTGAAAAGACAAGGACTTCTATCACCCCTAGAAGCCAAACCATTACCCAATCCCCCACCACCACATTACAACCTAAGCCTTTACCGTCACTTTCACCAACAAAAGGGCCATGACACTGACCGGCGTAAACACACACGTATAACGCAAGCGTACATATCATTCAAGTAGTATAAAAAGTATTGATCCCACGAGGACTTAATACCTAAGCTATTAATTTTATGAGGTTAAATGATTACTAGTATCTAGCAGGTTGTTTAATTGATTTGAAATGGCGACGATTCTAAATTTAAAGACAAGTAAATAAAATTGTTCGAAAGTAGGTTTTAAGAAAATTTAATATTAAAAACTATCTAGGGTTGTAATTTCTTTTAATATCATTTTAAAGATGAAGTGATTATCTTAAAGTTGGGTAATATATTGATTTATTAACCTGGAACACTAAATTATGTAAAAGCCTCTTCCGATGGTCAATTACAAATACCTAGTATAATTCAATTGAACCTTATGTCTATGTCAACCAAATTACCTAGATTCATTAAGATTAAGTTCCAATTAAGGCTACCCCCGCCCGACAGGTATATTCTTATCCTGTAAGGAAATCTATTAAAGGGTTATCTATCCTCAAGGAAGATCGTGGGCTATTGAGTCTGAGGTCTTAAACTTAAAATCCCTACGTCTAGTTCATTTTAAGTTTACCTATTCAATTTTATTAATGGCCAGTTAATTAAAAAGCATTAAGATTAAGACTCAATAAATAAATCTTTATATTACCCAAACTATAATCTAACCCCTTATAAACCGGTGATATTAAAAGTCATCACAACCCCAGATACTAATTTAGTTACGACACATAGCTAGGGCTGGTAAAATAAAAGACATAAAATGCTGAAAGTAATTGCGGTAAAGTAAATACTGAAAGGTAAATTACAATAAAATAAATGCTAAGGTAAAAGGAATTACTTTTACTACTACTAATTTAGATATCTCCCATAAAATAATATATAAACTTGTGATAATATTACCAACCGACCAATCTGGCGGTATTCTGATTAAGTCAAATTAAGTCCAACCAGCCATTAAGGCGGTAATATTTGTCCATAACCAGCCATAAAGGCGGAACCAAAATAAAATTACCAACCGACCAATCTGGCGGTATCCTTGATTAGTCAGGTTTAACCAGATTAAAATAAAATTACCAACCGACCAATATAGCGGTATCCTTTTTAAGTCAAATTTTAAATAGTGAATATATTATTTTTAAGGGAGATTAATCTAAATAGCAATAGTAAAAGAATTACCTTTCACCCTAGCTGGGGAAGTTACCTCCTCATGATGAATAGTAAAAATAGTAAAAAGTAAGAAAGTAAATTACTATTATTACAAAACGTAATTAAAATTATTACAAAACTAAAAAAATAAAAATTAAAATGAAATTTAGAGAGAGAAGAACTCCCTATTTATATCAAAGAAATGGGAGAGAATGGTACAACAAATTCTGAAATCTCGAGCTCAATTTATAGGCGTGGGTAAGCTTCCAGCGTCGCGACGCCAAGGGCTTTGGCGTCGCTACGCCAGAACATGAATCGTGGCATGCTCTCGGCTTGACAAGTTACGAGGCGGCTAAGAGGATAAGACGACACGTGGCGTGGCTGCTAAGAGCTCAATTATTATGCTGATGTGGCGATGACGTGGCAAGGCGGCTGAGATCAATTGTCGGCACCGTAGGATTGCGACACGTGTCACGACGTGATTGGCTGATGCTGACGTGGCATGTTGACTCCGTTGACCATCTGATGTGGACGATGACGTGGCACGACGCGTGGCATAGTTGACTCGTTGACCGATGACGTGGTGATGACATGGATGACACGTGGCACACGTGGCAATTGAGAGTGTCGGCACCGTAGGATGATGACACGTGGCACGGTGCACGTTAACAGCTCGGCTTTGATGATGACACGTGTCACAGCGCAATTTAGCAAAGTCAAACTTCTCAAATTCTGACCCGTTGACCCGGCGCATGTTAGCAGATCTGGTGCAAGTTAGGCGTCGCGACGCTGATGACTTGGGCGTCGCGACGCAGACAATTTACCGAAATGCCCTTTTTGCCAATTTTTCCTGTTTTGCTCCAAATCACCTCCAGAATGTCCTGAAACTTTATTTATCTACAAAATAACACAAAACACATCAAAATATTCACATAACTCAAGAAACTATACAATATATTAGGTTAAATGAGTGGGAAATAGTGATAGATTTATCACTCATCACACCCCCAAACCTAACATTTTGCTAGTCCTCGAGCAAAACATAAAATAACATAAATAAATTAACTAAACCACTTTCGTAGGGATCACAGTTGCATTTAGCATATGCAACATGCCTTTAAACCCCTAGGTGTCCCTAGTGGACGAGTTGTAGTCTCGTGAGGGTTTACAACAATGATACCCCAAACATTTTACAAAAGTAAAAAGGTATTAAAACTAATGCACACAAAAGCAAAAAGACAAGCGAAAAGAGAATAAAGAAGTTAGTGACTAATCAGGTGAAACTTCTACTCCAAGTTACTAGTTGTTTTGTTTCATTCTAAATTACCAAACAAGTAAATTCTCCGATCATTTTTACCATTCTTCATAAACATAACCAACATAATATTAAACAACTCATTTTTGCCCACAGCAGTCATAAGTGCAGTTGATAAGAGAGTAATATTTTTGTCCTAAAGTTCTATCAGATTTTTTCTTTGATTTTTTTTTTCATTTTTTTTTTTATATACAATATCTTCCATCTATGTAACGAGTGTTAGGTCGGTGGCTCCCAAACCAGTTGGCTTTAGGGCACCAGGTGTTAAGACACCCATACGGACTTAATTACTCAGACTTCAGATATATATATTTTTGCAGCATCTTTGATCCATGTAACGAGCTTTGGGCTAGTGACTCCCAAACCAGTTGGCTTTAGGGCACTAGGTGTTAAAACACCCTTACAAACTTAATAACTCGGATCTTTTTTTTTTTTTTACTCCATCACTCTTTTAAGATGCTTCCTCCAATTATACTAGAGCACTGAATATTACAAACTTTTCAATTTTAGCTCATGTCCGTATGTTTCCATGTATGTTGATAATACCTGCCAACTGAGCATAAGAAGATCCATTTTAGTCAGTGTTAAGGAGAATTTACAAATTAAATATTTTAAAATGAAATAAACAAAAATTAACTTGTTTCGAAAATAAGTTGGAGATACGTCTCAGGAGTAAAAACTCCTTACTCGGCTATCTCTTACCAATTTCACCTTTATAGTCAAAACAAAACACAAAAAAACACAAAATATTTTTGTAATTTTTGAAAAATTTTCAATTTTTTTTTACTCTGGATGTCTTCAAAAGTGCAATGATGAGTTGAATTTATAATACCTGAAAAGGGTGAGTAAAAATAGCACAAGTATCTTCCAAATGACGATTAGTAGCAAAATAGTAAAATAGATCGTGATAGTCAACAAGATCTGGATCATGTCGGAGAAAATAAAAGAAAACAACAAAACAAATCCCAATTATTAGGAAAAGACAAAGAGATATAATATGTTCAAGAATTTACAGCTTGATTAACGTCTATGCGTCAGGACACGCTTCCCATCCAATTTTCTTATAAATTGGCAAACAGGGTCTTTTTGAGTCAGATTCCCGAGACTTAACAGTTGTCTATCTTTTTGAAATTGTGTATGTAATTTGTGAATGGCTATATGAACATATCCACTGGGATGCGTCTCAAGAGTCGAAGATATATCATCTAAAGACTAGCTTCATTATTGTTGTTTAACGAGGGTTGGGAGGGTGGGAACTTATCTTGAGGCTTTTGTGCGTATGGTGATCTAGTGGCACATATTCTTCGTCTAGGAGTGTAGGATTCTCGTATATATTGTTAGGGTTGGTGCTCGGAGTGCCAATCCGGATGGTATTTATGTCCGATTCATTAGTACGAATAATGCATTTTTCCATAATATTACTTATTTAATGGTAATACCTCTTGTATTTTATATACATATTCGATCTAATTACGATTAGATATCTAATTAAGATTATATTGAAACTAAATCTGATTTAGTGATACCTATATATTAGACAAAGACCCTAGGATTAACAACATAGTTTGTAATTGACTTTGGGAAGCGTCACTATAGTTGTATATCCTTAAATAAAATTCCTAGTCAAGATTTACTAACACAGGTCGGTTAGTAAAATCCGCTGAGACCAGTACATGTCGTATATCGTGACTTGGTCCGATGGTTTATCCCAATGAACCATGAGAATCAGGAGACTCGTATAGACATGTAGGTGTTTATTTGATAAACACTGAACGACTCACAGAAGATTTCCTAATAGATGGTACACCATCGTCAATAGGAATCTTCTCGAGTTGAGCGAGCATAGTGGTCTTTCGACTTTAGATACCACAGTGGATATATGAGTTATCCTCCACACTTTGATGGCAGTCACGTCACCGGTCTATTTAGATCAGACCTCCACCTGTTCGTTGGGTGTGGACTGATGCTCATGATATCCAGTGCATATCAAGATAGAATCCGTCAGTCCTATGTACATGGCATAGGTATCCTACACATGTTTGTGACTAGTAAATCCATGGCCGTGGTATAACTTCAGAAGAAAATTCCGAGTGTTGTTTAGAGATCAAAAATTTGAAAGTCGACTATATTATACCATAAGGATTTGACATTCTTATCTATATCCCAAGTATAATATGGATAGCCTGTAACAGAGGGATTATACGTATGCAATTACCTCAACTTGCATAGTTTAGCGAGATTATCTGTGGTCGTCATAATTCATGAGTGGGTGGATTATGGACATGAAATTGGATTCCGTGACGGATAAACCTAAACTTAGAGAGTCCCACAATATGAAGTGTACTCGTTGAGCACTTGGGCAACACATTATGAATAATATAGATTATTCATAATACTTCACCGAATTAAATGAGTTAATTCGAGTCGTTTAAATGGTTAAACGAAAATACATGTACTAGGGGCATTTTGGTCAATTGATAATTAATGTGTATTTATATTTGATACAAAATTTGATTTGATACATATTAATTAATTGTCAAATGAGACTTTGACACATGCCATTAATATATGTATTTGTTATTTATTGTAAATAAAAATACATATATAATAATAATCGCATTAATTAATTATTTAGACGTTTAAATGTTAAATATCTAGATAATTAAATTATTTCAATATTACATAAATGTTATGCAATATGTTTGATTATTATTGGTTACATGTGGCATGATTTTATTAAGCTTAAAGTTTACAAATTGGATTTGTTAACTTAAAAGTTTATTTTCATTATTTAATTAGATTAATTGACCAAATGACCAAAATACCCCTCCTTTAACCCCCAAAGTCGGTTTTGGCATGATATTTAAAGTGAAAAATTTTGTTTTCTCCTTTCATAAGAAGCCATAGCCGAAACTTACCTCCATTAAAGCACCCAAAGATTTGTTTGAAGAAACAAGGAAGAAAGTGAAGAAATTCAAGAAAAACTTTAAGGAAATTACAAGATTTGGAGGTAATCTTCAATAATCTTAAACTTAGAAAGCTTGTTTATTGTTCTTGAATATTTAGAATAGTTCTAGGGTTTCTTCCTTTCTTATATTTTGGGGTTTTGATTTGGAGGATGGATTTGAAGGCTAGATGCATGTGTGAAGTTAGATTGGATAATATTATTGTAATATTAGTTCAATTTTATCATTTGATGACTTGTTGCCATTCTAGAGTGTTATGACCACTCTTGGAACTCCTAGAATTGTTCTTGGGTTCTTCATTTGTGGTGACTTTGGTTGGTGTAACAATTAATATGATTAATATTGAGAAAATTGGATTTAAAGCATGAAAAATGATATTTTTTGTTACAAAATCAGATCTGGAAATTCTGTCTTTTTGGTGATGAAAGGTATGTTTTATAAATGTATTGGATGTATTTTGGGCATTGGAACAATTTCTGAAAATTATTTCGGAGTTGAATATGCGAAAACGGTGAAAAAAGGCGTTACCGGGTGACTTTTGAGCCAACCGGGTGACGGCTGCCCAAACAGTGAATTTTTCACTGTTTGGGCAGCCCATGAACTGTCCTAGTAATGTTGGGGCTGTCCTGGGCAGCCCCCATGTACATTGGGTAGTCGGTTCGGTCAAAAACGTGTTTTATGTCATTTTGCGGAAAAACGTTTTCATAAAAGTTTCGCGATGTTTCTTAACTATTTATGTCGCTATTTGATATCGAATAAATATGTTTAGTGTAAAATATGAATGAATTATTAATATTTGATATTGAATAATTTATTCGATAATTTAAACAGGTTTAAAATTACGATTTTACCCGAACCGCGAGCTTTCGCTGTGCCCGCGCCATAACCCCAACATTTACATGTTTGGTGTCCCTTCATACACTAGGATACTACTGCTAACACTTGTCTGGCTTGCCTTCTCCTACCTACCTCCTGATCATTTTCAACAATTGATCACTCCATGTCTTCTGCAAAATCCTTCCAGAGACATGCTCCCTAACAACTTCCTTGTACTGCCTCTTTACTCCTTCCTGTTAATTTTTATTGCTTAACTCTCTGAAGTCGCTATTTTCTTTCTCTGAGTACTACTATAATTTCTTAGGAGACTTACTCTACTATAAAGTTTCTTTTGTGTCTCTATTTCTTAAACTCATTACTTCTTTACTTTCATGAAAACTCTAACTATTTCGGCTACTTAGGACATCTCATACTAAATCTTTGGTTCAGGTTCTGCTCTTTTCCTAATCCTTCTTCTCAAATCTATGAGACTCTTTATAATCGAGTACTATATTCCCAAGAAGCATTCTCCCTGATCTCTTGGTACTTTTAAGCCTTTACTTCTTCAAGGGTCCTTAATTCTATGGTTACTTCTAGACTTAGCTCGATTTATTGTAGCTTCAAACTATTCTATTTTGTGCTCCTCTCTATATTTCACTTGAGTTCATCAATTTAGTTGTCTATTCATCTCGCTATATGTCTAATCTATCAATTGCTCTACTTTATTAGTCCTTTTCTTTAATGGGTTCAAACTTGAGAAGTGGGCATATGCTCACTGGCTTGGTTAGAGTATTCACCTATTCTAGCTATTTTCAAGCTACATCACCCATGTCTCTGAACGTACTAAATATTCCTGACACTTCTGTTTTCCTTTTTATTGGCTCTACATCATACTATTGAGTCTAATGGTGTTCTTTCTTTCTTCGGGCTACTTTCAAAATCTTTGTTCTCTACTCCAAGTTACAGCTATGGCATCTTGTTCTACTGTTCATACTAATACTTTTATCACTCCCAAAATATATCCAATTTGACAGGCCTACTCTTTTGTACTTCCACAGTTTTCTATTGACTTTGGGCTACTCTATAGGTCCTACTAGGCTTAATCTGTCTTGTGGACTTCTACTAGTACTGTAAACCTTGTGCTGCCTTTTCTAGATCTTTTAGGCTATACTAGGTTCTCTTCTTTATATCCTTGAAAACTTCCTTAACCTCTTTCTGAGTAATTTACCTTCCTAGATCTTTCCATTTCTAAACTCTCGTTGGCTTCATATGATCATCTATGTTTATGCTGGTAAACATTCGGGCAAACATCTAATGTTTTGATGAGTTCCGATATCCTTGTTTCTGGTACTCTGTGTTCTGGTATAGGTTATTTCTCATATAATAGTAGGTATGAGCTAGCCTCCATCAGAAAAACTTATTTGACTGGCATCACGGAGGAGTGAGGATCTGGTAGGTCGGGGCCTTATCTATTAGATTCCTTGACTAGGGTAACTAATCGTTGTTTCTCTCATCATCCATCTTATTTGCCTACGGGCCTGAGTTCGGGAAATCTAAAACCTCTTCATTCTTATGGCATCTAACATCTATCAAAAGCCCTTACGAATAATCCCAATTTCTTACTTCTTCTGCTTATGGCTGTTCTCGGTTATTTCGGGAACTTACTATTTATACTAGGTGTTCGGGAGTTATTAGATCAACTAGAAGAATTTTTGAGAAAGAAAAGAACCTTACTTGGAAGGAAAGGACTTTACTTAGGTCTACTCGGTATCTTACTCTTGTTCGGTCTTGCTATATTCCACTTCTCTATTCCAAGTTCTGGTGTCTTCCACATTATCTCACTCTGTGTCTCTGATTCTTACTACTATAGGTTTTGGCATTTTCTTATCTATCTGCTTCCGTACCTCTATCTCCATTTTCTTCCGATTGCTTAGATATCTGCATTCTTTCTTTTACTTCTCTTTCTAACTAATTTCTTTCTCTTTCTATTTTCCTGAGTGGGTACTCTTGGAACTTATTATCTCTTTCTATCCCTTTATCTTTCTTTGTCTCTGGCTGTCTAAACATCTATACATTCTTTCTTGCTTTCTTATAGCTTTCTTATTCCATTCCCATGGGTAACTTTTCTTATATTTTTTTTTACTATCTGATTTCATAGCATTGTTTGTACTTCTGGTAATAGGCTGAATAACTTCAAGAAGATTCCTAACTTAGATCTAGAGTATAATTATTCTTTTAAGGAATACCATTCAAATGATCTAAGAAAGCTTACTAACCTGTCTATGGAACTTTGAGGACGTACTCGAGGATCAGATACTGGAGAGGTAGCGCCCCGCATACAAGTATCTCGGACATATTATGTATACAAGACCCCAACACTCTACCCACTGCAGTCACTGACTCCCTAGACCATTCTCTGATACCATCTTTGTAATATCTCCGATCTGGTAGATGCTACCAGCAAGGAATAGGCCATACTATTTGATGGAGTTGGTGGTTGGAGTGCCAATCTGAATTGTATATTTTATCATTTATTAATAAAATAACTACATTTTTCATTCCATACCTTATTAATGGTACTGTCATTATGCGTATTAGATTGATGTATAGATATGCTGAGAATGACATCGACCTTAGAATATTTTTGACACTGGGTGTAAACTATTCTTAAAGTAAATATTCATAGTCGTTGGTTTTGGAATACGGTCGAATTCCTATAACCTAGAAGACTAGCACATGTCGTATATTGGAATTGGAGTTCCAATGGTTTAACGCGATGTACCATGAGTTTTGGAAACTCGTACAGACATGTGGGTATTCATTTGAGCGAATACTGAATTATTCATAGGTGATTCCTAATAGTTGGAAGTACACAACCACCAGCAATAGGAATCTCCTCGAGTTGAGTAGCATATATAATCCTTTGACTATAGGATAACATTGATTTTGTGTGAGATCCTCCACACTTTGATGCCATGCATGTCAGAAACCTTTCATGGTATGGCCTCTAGATGTTCGATTGGGTGTTTGCCGATGCACTCAGTAATCAAGTGCGAAGTAAGATATGATCTGTCGGCCCATATGTGTACCATAAGGGGTTTAGGTATCCATGTTAGTAAAGTCACGATTCTTAAATCTTTGGCCAAAGTCAATCACCTAGGGTGGATCGTATCAGTTATGAAGAATCGTGGACATGTCGACATGAGATGTGTGTCTCGGAAACTTGACGGTATATTCTATGTTTCCTAAGCACAAGTCGGATAGCCTACGATAGAGGGATTGTTAAAAATCTGTGATGACCTCGACTTGTATAGTTTAGAAAGATCATTCGTGTTCTTCGCGAATTCGGAGGTGGCCAAATTACGTACATATTAGCTAGGTTTATATGACGAACGTTTCTGAACTTACAGAGTCCCAATATGAAGTGTACTCATTGATCACTTGGATAGCCGATTATTTTTGATAAAAGATAATATTCGATACTATAATTATCAACTACGATAATCAAGTATTATTGGATAACATTGATTATTTACTTTGACCTAATTGGATTAATTCAATAATTACACAAGGGCTTAATTGTAAAATCATAATTATCTCTACCATTTGAGGATATTATGGTAATTGTAAGTATGTAATAATATGTGGTTTTTGCTTGATTTATTGGATTAAATTAAAGTGGGAGACAATGGAGATTAGTCACACCTAATTATAGATAATTGGACAAATTAGATTAAGCCCACTTAAAAGTTGATTACAACTTTTATTAATTAAAAATTACCTAAGTTTTGCTATAAATAGCAAGCTTTAGGAAGGTTTTAATTACAAGTTCAAATACAAGCATAAGCAAATTCTTGAGAGAATAACCTAAGTTAGAGAAGTGTTTAGAGAAGCTTGTGAGGCCTCTAAAACATTTCATTAAGGAGAAATCAAGATTAGATCTTGAAGTGAAGCTTACTAGCGTTGGAAATCGAGATTGGATCTTGTAGTCGAGCTTGCACACCTTTGAGGTTCTCCGACGATTTCAACAAAGGAGAAGTAGATTGGATCTTGCATCAAGCTTACTAGGTAATGTTTGATCTTCTTCTAAGCTATGTTTATTTATGTATTAGATGCATGATCACATAGCTTAATGTTGAAATAAGGCTAATAAATTGTGTTAGGATGCTTTGGAAGTATAACACAAAAAGCTTGTAATTAGGTCAAAATATTTATGTTAGACATAAACATAATTTAGAGTTTGGAACTCTAGATTAAAGCTTAAAGCTATGGCTACCATTCTAGAATTACTTGACCACCTTTGGGTGACCTAAAATTGTTAACGAGACATTTCTTATTGGGATTCTAATTTGGTTTGTGTAATGGATTCAAAATTTACGCAAGTGCGTATTTAGAATAAATTTAGGTTTTTGTAAAAATATTTGATATTTTGAAAAACTTGATTTTTATTTTATAGCATGTGTTAATGTTGGTTTTGAAATTAAAAATTGATTTGGGGTGTTTTTGAAGTGTTTAAGAAAGACCGGAAGCTATTAGGGTAATAGACCCTAATAGCATCAGCTCTCTCGAAATTTTCCAGAGAGCTGTGCTTTTGAAAGCAATTGAAAAAAAAATGGCTGTCATACGCTACAGTGCACGCGAGATTTTTGTTTTCTCTCGTTCTGGAGCTTCCGGACTCCGATTCAGTCCCTATTTTTTCCTATACACTCATAATGGAATATAGTTTTTCATTAAATAATTTAAAATTACACCCATACTTGATTTACGTGGGTTAGACCCATTTTCACTGCCCAGGGTACCGATCCGACCCTAGGGGTTCCACAACTGCCCCAACAAAATGACATCAGTAGAAAAGGCTTAACCATACAACAAATATTTTTGAATCTATGTCATAGTAATTTTAATTTATTATGCATAAGACATATTGGATATGTATTGTATGTTTTAAATTAAAACTTTGACCTAATTAAGTTAATGACTTGATTGTCATAAATCTCTCGTGATTAGGTGATTACTTTTAAGTAATAGTATTAATAATGTTGGAGAATTATTGGATGGTCCGTCTTGTCAATACGGAGATGAATGGGTTCTTACTAGTTATATCCAATATTGTCATTAGTGTGAGGGTATAAGTGCTCGGAATTTAGGTCGCTCCGGTAAAACATTCGATGTAGCATGATGAGTTAACATAGTCGCCCAATATCATCATTAGTGTGAGGGTGTACATACGAAGCTCATTAGTGCACATTGACAAGTATACATCTAGAACACGTCTTAATCCAATATCGTCATTAGTGTGAGGATAAGAAACGGTTCAGGATCAAACTAGTAGTCACATGAAGTGATTGACCTTTGAGGTCTACCTAATGAGTTTGTAAAGGCCAATATCGTCATTAGTGTGAGGCTGGAGTAAATGTCATGGGATCCACTTCCCGCTATGAAATTTTGATAGTCAAATTTATATTTTTCCGTTAAGGGAGATTAGGGAATTGTGTATAGTAGTGGGATGGCACTAATAGATTTAAAATTCCATAATAAATTAGTGTTATCACTTTTGAAATGAAAAATATTCTGCTACTACTCACTCAAAATATTTTCTTGTAGATGGCTGCCGCTAATCCATTGATGAATTTTGGATTCTTATAAGCTAAAAGGGGCCAAAAACTATTTCGAATGGGAAATGAACATACGCCTCGTCTTGGAGTATGAAAAGTTGACTTATGTCACGAAAAATCCATTGCCTGTTGATATCGATCCCGACTCTACTTCAGAAAAGCGAGAAACTTTTGATAGATGGAAGGATGATAACCTGAAGGTGAAATCCTACTTCTTAGGATCGATGGTTCCAGATTTGCTGAGATAGTACATTGAAGTACCAGATGCTTGGAGCATCATGCGAATAGTCAAGGAGTTGTTCGAGGAAAATCAAGAAATGGAACTTTATCGAAGGTATAAGGAACTGTTCCGTGTTGAACTCAATGAGGGAGAAGCTGTCAGCACTCATGTTTTGAACATGATAGACAGATTCGATATCTTGAACGACAGGGCATTGTGTTTGTTGAACGGCTGGGCCGTAATTGTTGGAAATGGTGAGCGAGCACCATTCACTTTTTGTATGAATATTTGATATTTATGCAATATGATATTTATTTTATCATGGTTATTTATTTATTAATATGGTAAAACTCTTACTTTATTTATATAATGTAAATCTAATTGTTAGATTACTCTAAGAGTTAGAGATTTCGAGTTACACTCGGAACCTTATACGAATTTAGTAAAGACCCGAAGTTACTACATATGGTGATATAGTTGCAAGAGTTGCAAATGGTGTTGAGAAATATCACGCATTCTCTCGAATATAAATTATTCCTAGTCTAGATATATTGACATGGGTCGGTCATTATATTGGTAAGACTAGTGCATTGTCTATATATGTAATGGACATATGGTTTGTCTCAACAGACTGTGAGCTTAGCGGAAGTTCGTATAGAAATGCGGATATTCATTAGTGGAATGAATATTGAATAAACTCATAAAAGATGACTAATAGATATTCCATAAAACTGTCAATAGTTATCTTTTCGAGTTGAGTAGTTATTGTGGTCCTTTGACTTGATACACCTCGGTGGTCTTGTGAGTGATCCTCTATGCCTGATACCATGCATGTCAGAGACCTTTCATGGTCTGGCCTCTGGATGACTGTTAGGTATAGACCGATGCTCACGAAGATCAGTGTGTGTTAATATGAGGATTCGTCAGTCCATATGGTTGGATTTTGTTTCCAGAAATTTTTAGAATATATTCCGGAAATCTTTTGGCCGAGAGTTCGTCGAAGAAATTGTTTCTTTGACATTATAAATAATATTGAAAAGAGTTTTGCATATATTGTTTATTAATGGAATATAGCTTGAAAAATTTCATATATTGAGTAGATAAAGTTTTGACAGTATAACTATAACCTTACTCAATGGAAACAGAAATGACGAAGAGATTATACATTAGCATTTTAACCTCGACTTGTATGGTTCGACGTGTCGTGTTGTTTAGTCATGATTTGTAGGTGGACAGGCCTTCATGAAATATGTATATAGTATATGAGATATATATGTATATATATAAATAACAACCAAACGTGAGCCTAGAGAGTTTCATTATATTGAGTTTACTCGTTGAGCACTAGGGCGACCTTTCGTCAAATATTGACAAAGTATTTTTGGGTTTTTAGGATTAAATTGTTTAATCCGATAATTCATGAGATGAATTGAATTAATTAATTTTATATCAAGAGTTGATATAATTTTTATTGTATAATAAATGTAAATTTGATTTACATTAAATTAGTAATTATTTTGTGAAATTAATTTAATTGTTAAATTAATATATAAAATTAGTTACTTGGTTTATACAAATAAATGTTTTAATTAATTAAAGTAACTTTAGTTAATGTAATTGAATGTTTTTAGTTAAAGTAACTAATATTTTAATTGCAATTTAGTTACCTTGGTTGGTGAGATAATTTAACTATGGTTGAGTTATTTTTTTTGAAACAAGTGGTGTAGATAAAAGAGCTTTCTTACCATGTTTTATTAAATGTTTTGTTTTTGTTTTTCATTATTTTAATTTAATAAAAACAAAAATTTTGCTCATTCTTACAAGCCACTGCCGTTGACAAAACAAACAAAAGTTGTTTGGTTTTTGGTTTGCTCACTTTCATCCTCTGCCGAATTAAAACAAAGAAATAAAAACCCATCCCTTCACTGCTTCTGCCGAGAGTCCAAAAGAAGAAAGAGGGCTGAGTTTTATTGTTTTTGTTCACCAAATCTCTCACCATAAATCACCCAAACATAATATCATGAGCATAGAATTAATCCATAAGAGTTGAAGGTTGATTCTTGTTCTGAAGTTCTTGGAGATCTTCATTTTTTCTAGGGTTCAAAAGTTGAATTTTGGGAAAACGTTAGTTGCTATTCTTGAGTGATCAAACCACCTTTTGATCACCAAGACTTGTTCTTGAGGAGCTCAATTTGGTGGATCTTGAAGGAGTTCAAAGCTTGGAGGCAAAGATTCAATAAATTGGCAAATAGTTGAAAGCTTGTTGGTAAATTTAATTTGTATATTTATTGTTAGATTTGTTGATGATTATTGTTGAGAAAAATTGTTGTGGATTTGTTGGATTAATTGGAAGCATGTAAGTGAGGAATTGGAAGCATTGAAGTGTATGAAAATTGATACATAGTTGATATAGAAATTTTTGTATGCTTGGAGTAGTTTTCAAGAGTTGGAAATTATGTAATATGCTTGGAATAATTTTGTAAATGTTGGAAAATTATTTTGTTAGCATGGATTAATTTTTCCAAGTTGGAAAATTAATTTATTGCTTGGAATGATTTATCAAAAGTTGATAAATATTTTTTAAGTGTGTTGAAATTTTTTAATTGGCTTATGGTAATTATTTTAATGCATGAAATGTTTTTAGTGCATTAGGAAAATTTTAAGTTGATGAAAAAAAAAATTAATTATTCACCCGGGATTTGATCTCGGGTGAGTTCCGCTGCACTCGGTTTGTCCGTTCCTCACACAACAAATGGTATCAGAGCGATACGTGCTTTTAATTGTTCATCTTCCTTACAATTTTTCTGAATGTTATAAAATGCTCATGCATACATTTAATTGTGAATTACATGTTTTAGGCATTTTTGGACATGCATACATTTTATATATTTGTATGCATTTGACTTTGGAAAAATCTCTACGCTAGATCATTAATTGTTATTATTTTGGTTGAAAATATGATATGGTCCGGCTTGTCTATACGGTGTTAGTGAAACCATTGTAATTATTCCCAATATTGCTAAAGCGTGAGGGATTGGTTATAATGTTTTGTACTATTCCGGTTAAGCATGAGATGAGTCGAATTTAAGAGAAAGTATTATCCAATATTGCTAAAGCGTGAGGTTAATATTAGTATCTTACTTTCGGCAATAGACAAGTTGATCTAAAAATTGAACTATCCAATATTGCTAAAGCGTGAGGATGAGATTTGATTTAGGACCGAATATAAGAGTTGCATGAGATGCAATTGACAATAGTTGTCTACCTTCTCGAATTTACAAAGGTCAATATTGCTAAAGCGTGAGATTTGCGTAAATGTCAAGAAGGATCTACTTTGCTTTGTGAGATTTAAGAGTTAAATTTTCGTATTCTTGTTTGTAGAGATTATAAAGAATATGTAAAACAATGCGAGGGCACTTTATAGAAAAGTAAATCCATATTCTATTTAGTATTTTTATCATGATATTTAAATATTAATTTCTGCTTTATTTTATCATTGTGTAGACAGAATGTCTGTGTCGAACCCGCTTTCGCGTATACTTGATACGCATAGGCTCCATGGTGATGTTAACTATAATGTTTGGCTCATGAATCTCCGAATTCTTTGCCAAGCGGAGCAACTTGAATATGTTCTTGATCGTCCAATGCTCGCAAGGGTTTCGGATGATGCTTTAGATGAAGAACGTGAGACGTTCATCAAATGGAAGGATGATGATCGGAAAGTCCGGTCATACATCTTAGGATCTATGGTGCCGGAACTACAGAGGAAGTATATGCCGATGCCTGATTCCAGATCCATTTTGATGCATATGAAGGAACTATTCAGTGATCGACCACAGGTAGAGATGCATAGGGTGGCTGTCGAGCTTTTCCATACTTTCCTCCCGGAGGGAAAACCTGTTAGCCCATATGTGATGAGGCTAATAGACTGTATCGAAGAGCTTGAAAGGATGGATATCCTATTGATAACCGCCTCGGGAATAGTGTGATTCTCGCATCTCTTCCCAAGTCTTTCAATGACCTTATCGTTAACTTTAACATGCATAAGATGCTTCCAACCTATTCTGAGTTGCACAATATGTTGCTGACGGCTCAAGAAGATATGAATAAGAATAGTTCTGCTTTCATGGTCACTGGTGGTCTTCTTCTGGACCTTCTCAGGCTTCTCATAAGCCGGTAGGTAAGAAACAAAAAAAGAAGAAGAAAGTTAAAGGTAAAGGTCCAAAGGTTGCTTCCGCAGGGGTTTCTAAGCCAAAGGTGAAGACAGATGCTGCAAAAGGAAAATGTTTCCACTGCGACATGCTTGGACACTGGAAACGCAACTGTCCGAAATATTTAGCCTCTTTGAAGAAAGCTCCATCAGGTATTTGTTTTCCTATTATTGACATTACACTTGCTTTTGATTCTAGTTCGACTTGGGTGTTAGACACTGCTTGTCCTTCTCATATCTGCAATTTGTTGCAGGATCTGAGGGAAACTATAAGATTGAAGCCGGGAGAGATCCAGCTGCGAGTAGGGAATGAAGATTCTCTACAAGTTGAAGCAGTAGGAATTTGTTTTTGAAACTCTCTGATGAATGTAATATTAAACTTAATAACTGTTATTTTGTGCCGACTATGATACGGCAAATCATCTCACTTCCTGTACTTGACAGCGAAGGATTCATGTAAATATTAAAGATGGTCTTTTGAATTTATATGATAATGTGAATGTTTTGCTTGTTTCATGTCCCATGGTTGATGGTCATTACATTCTTACAAAAAATCGTGATGTTTTTAATATATAGAAATCTAAAAGGAAAAGATCGGGAAATAAATAACACACAGAACTTTGGCATATGAGATTAGGTCATATAGGCATAAAACGCCTAACCAAACTAGTTAAGGATGGTGTGATATCGGATCTAACCATAGAACCTTTACCAGTTTGTGAATATTGTATTCAAGGTAAAATGACCAAATCCTCATTTAGTGGTGTTGGACACCGTGCTAATGATTTATTGGAACTTGTACATTCTGATGTATGTGGTCCTTTAAATCATGCTGCCATGGGTGGGTTTCAATACTTTGTAACTTTTATCGATGATTTGTCACGATATGGTTATGTGTTTCTTATGAAACACAAATCGGAAAACTTTTGAAAAGTTCAAAGAATACCTATTTGAAGTAGAGAAACAAACCGGAAAACTCTTGAAATGCCTTCGATCAGATCGGGGCGGTGAGTACATGAGTGAGAGTTCGTGAGTTATTTAAAAGAGAATGGGATTCTCGCTCAGTATGCTCCTCCATGCACTCCTCAACACAATGGTATTTCGGAGAGGAGGAATCGAACTTTATTAGATATGGTTTGATCGATGATGAGTTTTACTGATCTACCAATATACTTGTGGGGCCATGCTCTAGACACTGCCGCTCATATTTTGAACAAAGTTCCATCGAAAGCTGTTCCGACTACTCCGTATGAGTTATTGACTGGAAAGAAACCGAGTCTTAACTATGTTAAGATTTGGGGTTGTCCTGCCTATGTAAGAGTTGCACAGCGGGATAAACTTGCACCTATAGGGTACAAGTATCGATTCATTGGATATCCTAAAAATTCCATGGGATATCAGTTCTATGATCCCGAGAATCGAAATGTGTTCGTTGCTCGGAATGCAACTTTCTTAGAAACACAATTTGTGTTAGAAAGTGCAGATCATAGAATGATTGATTTAGATGAAGTCAATCAAAGTAACATTGAATCGACGATAGAACCAGAAGTTCAAGAAGATGAGATACCTTTGACACAACCACCTCGTAGGTCACAAAGGATATCGAGACCCCCTGTCAGGTACATGACGTCATCTGATGATACGCTCGATGTTTTCTTAATTGAAGAAAAAGATCCTTTAACTTACAGAGAGGCGATGTTAGACATCGATGCGGAGAAATGGCTGGAAGCTATGAAATCCGAGATTGCCTCAATGCATGATAATCAAGTCTGGGACTTGGTTCCGCTTCCCGACGGAATTTTCCTATCGGTTGTAAATGGGTTTACAAGAGGAAGCGGGGGCCCGATGGAAAGGTTGAAACCTTTAAGGCCCGACTAGTAGCAAAAGGATATACTCAGAAATCAGGTATTGATTATGAGGAAACCTTTTCTCCTGTAGCCATGCTTAAGTCAATCAGGATTTTATTAGCTATTGCCGCACACTATGATTATGAAATTTGGCAGATGGATGTGAAAACGGCTTTTCTGAATGGAAATCTTGAGGAAGATATCCATATGAAACAACCCGAGGGATTCGCATTCGCTAAAGATCCTAATCTGGTATGTAAGCTTAAAAGGTCTATTTATGGACTTAAACAAGCTTCCCGTAGTTGGAATCTTCGTTTTAATGATGTGATCAGATTGTCTGGTTTCATTAAGAATGGAGAGGAATCATGTGTCTATAAAAAGGTTAGTGGGAGCATGGTAGTCTTCTTAGTGCTTTATGTTGATGATATACTTATTATCGGAAACGATATAGGAATGTTACAATCTGTCAAAGCCTATCTCAGTAAGAATTTCTCCATGAAGGATTTGGGAGAGGCCTCTTATATACTAGGTATAAAGCTTTATAGAGATAGAGCAAGGAGGTTGATAGGACTCTCTCAGTCCAAGTACTTTGATTTGATCTTAGAAAGGTACAAATTTGTTGACTGTAAGACAGTTAATGTGTCTTTCAAACATGGTATTCATCTGTCTAAGAAAATGTGTCCTAAGACAGATGATGAAAGGGCTAAAATGCTTAGCCAGCCTTATGATTCCGCTGTTTGTAGCATAATGTATGCCATGTTATGTACTAGACCTGATATCAGCATGGCTATAAGTGTTACAAGCCGTTATCAGTCTGATCCGGGTCATGACCATTGGATGGCTGTGAAACATATCCTGAAATACCTTAAGGGTACAAAGGATAAGTTTCTCTTTATGGAGAAAATGACTTACAGTTAAGAGGTTACACGGATTCAGATTTTCAATCTGATCCAGATGATAGAAAGTCTACATCTGGGTTTGTGTTTTCTCTCAATGGCGGTGCCATTAGTTGGAAAAGCACTAAACAGGGTTCGACTGCTGATTCCACCACCGAGGCAGAATACATTGCTGCTTCAGAAGCTGCAAAGGAAGCTGTCTGGATCAAAAGGTTCGTTGCAGAGCTTGGAGTAGTCCCATCTATAGTAGATCCTATTCCGTTATTATGTGACAACAATGGTGCGATAGCTCAAGCCAAGGAACCTCGCGCTCATCCGAAATCTAAGCATGTGGAACGAAAGTATCACATAATTAGAGAAATTTTGGCTAGAGGTGATATTGTAGTTTGTAAAGTATGAACTGAAGAAAATGTAGCAGATCCACTGACTAAAGCCTTAACTCCCAAGGTGTTTGAGAAACACATGGAGTCTATGGGTATTAGATACCATCGTGAATGGCACTAGATCAAGTGGGAGTGTTGGAAATGGTGATCGAGCACCATTCACTTTTTGTATGAATATTTGATATTTATGCAATATAATATTTATTTTATCACGGTTATTTATTTATTAATATGGTAAAACTCTTACTTTATTTATATAATGTAAATCTAATTGTTAGATTACTC
>SKCR01049466.1:0-39890 GCA_019454045.1 Zanthoxylum bungeanum
TCTACCGAAGGTGGAATCGAAATCAAAATTGAACCGTACAGTATATGGTTCGGTTCGGTTCCGGTTTCGAACATATTCCAGATTCGAAACCGAGTACTTGTTTCGAAATCAGTTCCCAAACCGATCCCGTAAAGTGTTCCGAAATCAGTTCCAGAACCGATTTCTAAGTCTAATGATTTGACAAAATTATGGATTTGACAAAATTTATTTTATTATATACATAATACAGAATTACAACTCACTATATAATAATTGTAATTAAAATTGAATTTAATTCCTAATCTGCTACTCGCTGTCAGCCGTTTCAGTTGTCGTTACTTGAGTTCGGTTAAGTCGAATAAATAACCATTACTCTCTCCAACACTAAACGCTTGCTCAACTGCAACTGTTGACAGTGGGGATGCTAGAATATCCTTAGCAATTAATGTTAAGATTGTAAATTGTCTAACGTGTTGCTTCCACCATTACACACCCATCGCTAAATGAATATTGTTTATTACAATAATTACAAATAACAAGTATCTTGCATATGTTATTAAGATCTTGTATCTTCTTATATTGTTTCTTGAAGATATCAAATTTTTTTATTTATCAATATCCTCATCCGAATCGCGTTTCGGTTGGGGCGGTTTTGGTTTGGTTTCGATTAAGTTCAACAGGCGGTTCCGGTTTGGTTCGAGGTTCGATTCGCGAATTTTGGAGAATTGGAATTGAACCCGTTCTTCGACGGTTTCTGTTCGGTTCGGAACCGCCGAATCATTGACCAGTTCGTTTCTGAACCGCGGTCAGGACTGCCTTTATCACCAAACTACACCCCTTGAATACATACTATTCTATATTGTGCCATTCATAACAATAATCTGAATCCATTTTATGAGAACATAATAGCTTAAGAATCTGAGGTTTTGATGCTACCATCCACTTCTAGAAGTTCATTTAACAGGAGAGTTAAGTGAAAATACGAAGATGTTTTATCTCAAACTGATATAGTTCGATACTTTAGGGGAGGTATCTAAAAATAACCTACTCCAAAAAATCAAAATAAAAAGACCCGCCTCATATCGTCCACGTCATCAATCCTCGCCAAATCACAAACCCGCAATCTCACCGTTCACCTCAAATCCATCGACGGTTCAAACCCATTCTCAAAATAACAGCACGGATCGACCCCCTCCATTTTTCTATAAATTGCCCAACGCAATTTCATCACGAACCCACAAAACCAGAAATCACACTGCTCAGTCCAAATTAGTAATCAAACTCGCAAATCAGGTAACTTTTTTGTTCAATTCAAATTCTAATGAGTATTTTTTAATCTGGGTTATTTTCAAATTTTCGTTTTTTTTTTAATGGATTGAATTTATTTCTTACTTAAATTCATTTTTGTGTTAATAGAAAAAATGTCGGGCCGTGGAAAGGGAGGCAAGGGATTGGGAAAGGGAGGAGCAAAACGACACCGTAAGGTTCTTCGCGATAACATTCAAGGAATCACGAAGCCGGCGATCCGTCGTCTGGCTCGTAGGGGTGGAGTGAAGCGTATCAGTGGGTTGATTTACGAGGAGACACGTGGCGTCCTCAAGATCTTTTTGGAAAACGTCATCCGTGACGCCGTTACCTACACTGAGCACGCAAGGAGGAAGACGGTGACGGCGATGGATGTCGTTTATGCTCTCAAGAGACAGGGCAGGACTCTCTATGGCTTTGGGGGTTAAAGAGAGAAGTCTTACTGAAAAGAAGCTGCTGTGGTTGTTCTGTTTCTAGTGTTTACGGTTAGGGTTAGGGTTAGGGTTTGTTTTTTGGTTTTTTTTTGATGTAACCCGTGCTTCGAAATGCAAATTGATTGAAAATTTGGGTTTAATTTGTTGATGGGGTTTGCATTTTATAATGGTAACTACCAATGAATTTGGAAATGATTAATGATAGATTTGTGTGGAACTTCTTGGGTATTTTGTTTGGTTCATTGACATTTTTACTGGTTTTAATTGTCCATCTTTTTGTTTTATGTATATGTGATGTTAAGAAATTGATGGAAATATGGTGCCAATTAATTTCGGTCATTGGGATTTTTGGATAATAAAATTTGGTTTGGCTTTTCAATATCTACAAGTTATACTTTAGATTGTTCATTGAGTTTTAGGTTTTGTAATACAAAATGATTCAACAGAAAATGGCAAAGCAAAAACGCTAACTCGTATTACTCTTTGGGGAGTTGTTTTGATTATTGATAATTTTTTCATAATTTTATTTTGTAAATACTGTATGTAGAGGTGACAATTCTGAGTACTTAACTACTTATATTGCTTCAAATCCAAGTAAACATTCTGTCAAATTTAAATAAATATGGATATTATTAATTTAATAATCGTGTTAAAATTGTTAAAATTATTAAATATGAATGACACTATTAATAAAAATATCAATAAAATACTATGACATGATTAATAAATAGGTTATTTTATATTTGACACGATTAATAAATAAACGTTGCCGCTCATAATCCCCCTCAACAAGCATAGCAACGAAGAGACTTGCAAGGATTTAAAAGATGACAAGAACTTTTAAAATTGCAAAATTCTAATGTAAATTGTACTATTACAAATCATGTTTGATCAATCTAAATAAATTTCCAGTGTCCAAGATTAACCCTTGCCGATTTAAAAGGACGAGAGTTGAATGTTGTGATCAAGAGAATTAACAGTCAATTGCACTCCAAGATTGAAGAACTCCCAATGAATGAATCAATCCTTCATTGAGTGCTCACTCCTCCTTGTGCTTTGTTGAAGGTCTACGTGCACGAGAATACCGCCACCCGCTTGTACATCTTCCGATGAACTTTAGAACTTCGTCAATCAGAATCACCGGTAAAGAAACAGCCAAAACCAAGAGCCATTCGTTCAGACTGAGAGGAACAATTCCAAATACTTGAGCGAGGAACGGCACATAAAGGATCAAAAAGTGCAGGCCAAATGAGACAGACATGGCCAAAAGGAGCCACGGGTTGACCCATGGGGGCATTGACAACAAGCTCGAGTCCTCTGAGAGGGCATTCAAGGAATTGAACATCTCGATGGCAACCAAGACAGAGAGGGAGAGTGTTGTGGCCTTAACTTTCCCGGAGTGGAAATACTCGCATGGGTCTTTATCAAAATTGAACACTTGATTGCCGGCTGTAAAGGGTGACACTGTAAAATTCTCCCAAGAATGGCAGTGACCCCAGTTAGAAAGTTGATTGTAGGTGACAAGACTGTGACCATCTCCACTTAGGGCAATGCCGAAGAACGTGTCATGTGTGTACCATATGACAAATACTCCAACGGTTGCTACCCCAACATAGAGTCCAATCACCTAAGGATTGGAATGAAGTTAGCAACCACTGCTGATAACAAAAAAATTATGTTTTGCATTAATAGGGAAATGTAATTTAGCCTCATACCAGATAGCGAAATAAAATCCAAGGAGTGATCAATGAGTCATCACTTCTTCGAGGAGGCTTCTTCATTATGTCCATGTCTGGAGGGTTAAATCCTAAGGCTGTAGCAGGGGGCCCATCAGTAACAAGATTAACCCAAAGAAGCTGAACAGGAATCATGCCTTCCGGAATACCCAAAGCAGCTGTCAAAAATATAGAGGCAACCTCACCAATATTTGAGGAGATCATATACCTGCGGTGAAGGGAAAAAGAACAAACAATTAGCCCAAATTTGAATTTAACTAAGTCAATATGCAATTCAAATCACAATAGTAAGTAAGAGAATATTGCTTTGAAAAGATTCTGTTCAGGTCATAACGGTGTCTTAACAGAATTCATGGAACATTATTACTGAGCTGTCCATAGGTCCAGTCTAATCATATATAAGGGCTCTGCAACTTTAATAAAATGAAAAAGGAACTCCTATACATATATAAGATGATAGGATTGCAAGCTGACAAACTATTGTTATAAATAAATAATACAAAAATACATTATTATGTAGATATTTTGACTAAATGGTAAAAACCAGACCTGATAAAAGCCTTCATGTTGTTGTAGATGGATCTGCCTTCACCAACAGCAGCAACTATCGTACTAAAATTATCGTCTGCTAATACCATATCAGAGGCTTCCTTGGCAACCTGAAAATAGCATATGGAAATGTTACCAGAGTGATCCTGCTACTGTGAAAAAAATATGCTAGACATGCTCAATTGGGTGAAATTTTTGAATTATATCGTGCTACTTTGAAAGCAGATGATGTTTTTCATAGCAGTCCAAGGGGATGAAGAAAAGTACCTCTGTCCCTGCAATGCCCATTGCTATCCCTATATCAGCCAACTTCAATGCAGGTGCATCATTCACTCCATCTCCAGTCATTGCGACAACTTCACCATCCTCTTTGAGTAACCTCACTATTTCTTGTTTATGCCTTGGTTCAGCCCTCGAGAACAGAAGCCCACCATCTTGTCTAAGATAGTTTTTCTGATCACGGTGATCCATAAACTCTCTTCCGGTTAAGCTTCGTGAACTGATATCTTCATGAGATCCAAATACACCAATTTCTCTACAGATAGCTTCAGCTGTATTTTTGTTGTCCCCTGTAATGACCATGACACGAATTCCAGCAGCTCTGCAATCCTCAATTGCTTGACGAACCTCTTCACGAGGAGGATCCTTAAGGATGAAAATTAAGAGATGACATGACACTTGTCAATGTTTCTAAAGAAAGGATGGACGAAAAAGTAACAAATTTATAACAAAACAAGAAAAAGCAAATGACTATAGTATATGATCAACTTACCCTTAGGCCCGCTATGCCAACAAACACAAGTCTACTTTCAATTGAAGAGTAATTGGCTGGATTGAGTAAGAGCTCATGAGCTGGATGGTCTTCATCTCCATTGTATGTCTCAAACTCTGGAAGATCATCCTTGTATGCGAAGCCCAGACACCGTAGAGCAGTTGTTGACATTTCATGAAGACTTTGTAAAATAAGATCCCTTGAATATTGGTCCAATTCTACAACAGAGCCATCAAGCAGCTGAATGAATGAGCTCCTCTCCAATAAATTTTCCACTGCACCCTGCGATATTTAACAGCTGTCATTAGAGAGAGAAATGGAAGAGAATGGGCAAAAAAGCCTAAAGGCACATATAATCGGCACGTTAACTTCAACAATGGGGTTTGAAAGCACCAAAACAAAAAGCTATATATAAAAAACAATATAAAGGCAACCTACATAACACTGAATTATAAAAGATAAGAAGATTATTACAAGAAACAATCAGGTGCAACTATATAACACTGAATTATATAAGATAGTCTTTTATTACAAGAAACAAACAGGGGCAATTGTAATTGCAAGATTCCCAGTTTGCCACCCATCCCTGTATCCCTTCCCAATTGGCCTCGAAAGCAAAATATATAATAGCTTTCCAGATTCAGGATGAGAATACTATGGTTAAAAAGAAGGTTAACAGGCTTTTATGTTTTATTAGGCAAGATAATGTAACTGTAGTGAAGGTATGAATATGTATACAATATATTTCGCAAATGAATTTCTGCATTGTTATTGGATGTGCATTCAGCACAATTTATGAGGGAAATGATATCAGAAGAGGGCCTAGTTTATAAAACTAAAGCAGGCAAACAAATTAAGAAGAAATATGCTTTCAAAGAATAATGAAAGTGCTGCCAACACAGAAATATTAGCAGTTTCTTAATGAAACTTTCGTGATTCAATTGTGTATATGCTAAAAGAGAAACCAAAAAACAAAAAAAAAAAAAAAAAAAAAAACAAAAGTATGGGGAAAGGAAATGAAAGAGAAGTCCGAGTAGCTGAACAATGAACAAACCTTTACTAGCAACGTCTTGTTTCCTGCACTAGAATTCACAAGAACTCCCATGGATTTCCGATCACGGTCAAACTCGAGAGTTGCAAACCGACGCTCTAATGTATTCCATTGTTGACAACAACCTTAATTGGCACAATTAAAAAGGGGGAAAAAGTGTTTTTCAGGCATAGAAAAAGAAAGACCATAATGAGAAAAATAATATGATCTTGAGATAAAGTAACACACGTAAAACATCCTTGTGGGTAAAAGATGGACGATGATTAGCTCCTTCAGGGAATCCCATTTTCTCAACCAGCACCTGATAAGAAAAATAATGCAATAAAATAACCAACTATACTGCAGAAACTTTCTGTAGCAACTAGCAACTGAGTGCTTACAATGTATAACCACATGGAGAAACTTCAAATGATTAATAAAAAACAAAAATAAGCAAGCCTTAACAGCGGATTACACTAGGAAAGGGTGTTCAAATGCAAGTGCACTTGACATATACTATATAAATGCAAAACTTAATTGCCCATGTTCCATGCAAGTTTAGGGTATTCAAACAGCTTACACATTTAATAAGAAACAAAGGAGTGCAATTACAGAAATAAAGCTTTTCACCTTTAATGCTGCTTCAGTGGGCATTCCATTAGCAACATAATGAATGCCAGACTGCTCGACATCAGCATCATTGCAAACAGCAGCAATCTTAGCAATCGTTTGAAGATTCGCGTCCATTTGACCTATAGGCCAGTCTTCTATTTTTCCATTGGAAGGATTATAAGTAGTCCCTTCCACGTTAAAAGATCGAAGAGTGCCAGCCCTAGAACCTACAGCTACAAGCTTTGTCACAGCCATCTGATTGGTAGTCAAGGTGCCTGTTTTATCAGAACAGATAACAGTTGTACAACCAAGAGTCTCAACACTAGGCAACTTCCTGACAAGTGCATTCTTTTGAGCCATCTTTCGTGTACCCAATGCCAGACAAGTTGTGATAACTGCTGGCAAACCTTCTGGAATAGCAGCCACAGCCAATGCCACGGCAATCTCAAAATAATATGTGCACTTCTCGAAAGAGAACTTGAAGTTTCTTGGCCAACCATCAACGTATTCCCAAGTGAGAAAATACTTCACATTAATAAGCCAAACCAATGCACAAATCACTCCAATTATCATTGTGAGAGCTTCTCCAAACTCATTCAACTTCTTCTTTAATGGAGTATCTTCCTCACCCTGCGACGCTTCGTGTATCTGTGAGTGCACTTTACCTATTTCTGTGTCCATACCCGTGTGTGTAACCAAGCAAATACAATTCCCATTCACCACAGTAGTTCCCGCAAAAACCATACATTTCTTTCCTTGAATATCTGAATTCTCTGGCACAGTCTTAACAGTTTTGCTGACCGCTTCACTCTCCCCAGTCAATGAACCCTGCTCGACCCTAACAGTTGAGCTGATCAAACTCAAAACCCGCATATCTGCTGGCACCTTATCACCAACCCTCAAATCCACAATATCCCCAGGAACAAGTTCTTTAGCAGGCAAACTAGGTATTTTTTCCCCATCACGAGTAACAGTAGCCTGCTCTGATTGAATCTCCTTCAAAGCCTCCAATGCTTTCTCAGCATTACTCTCTTGCCAAATCCCCACAATGGCATTCACAATCAATATCAAGAAAATCACCAAAGGCTCCACAAATGCTGTAATCCCCATCTCCCCTCCTTCCTCCCCATCATACCAAGCTAACACAAAGGATACAATCGCAGCAACTAACAAAATCCTAACTAAAGTATCATTAAACTGTTCTAAAATCAGCTGAAAAATCGAAGTACCCTCGTGTTTCTCCAATTCATTATACCCATAAATCTCTCTCCGCTTCTCAACTTCCCCAACTGAAAGCCCAAAACCACGATTCACTCCATACTTCTCTTCACATTCTTTTACATCTTTAGCCCAAGCAGGAAAATTTTCTTCATTCGAAGATTCCTTATCAAAGTTTCCTCTTTTACCAGTGTCCTGGCTCCCTTTTCCCATCGAAACTCAATTAAAATCCAGATTGAATCAAATTCAAATCCGCCTACTCCCTACACTAAACCTGAAAATTAATAAAACTCAAAACTTCAACGCATTAACATAAATGAAACTCTAATCTCTATTCACTCACTGAGAAAATCACACAAACAAAATGAAATTTTCTATAAAATAAAACAATTTATGCATAATTACACTAAATTAACTAATAGGCAGCGAAAATGAATTACACTTACTCGATTCAGCAGTGAAAATTTAATTAATTGCTATGAAAATCAATTGATGAGAGAAACGAGAAAAGTTTTTTTTTTTTCTTTTTTTTTTTTATGGGGGTGTCCAATGAGAGCGAGATCTAGCGAATATAATTATAAAGAGAACGATTCAAAGGCTTTTTGGGGGAGTTTGTTTTTGAGTGTGATTGTAGTTTCGAAAGATACAAGATTCCTCGGGGGCGTAACCAATGGACTTGCGCCACGTCAGTATAAGTCATGTGATGTGATTGGGGGTGATCGCTTTACTGACGTGGCGGGTGAGTAGTGGTCACAGTTTTTTAGGAGGTTTATGGGTGTTACCACTATATCAATGTTTTCATAACCTTTTCTTTAAAAAGGCATAAAAGGGTTTTCATAAATGGGGATTTTTTAATGGGTCATTAGTTGAACAAAAACTCGGGCCCGATCCGGCCCGGCCCATCTGGGGCAAAAAAAACTCAGGCCGGGTCCTATAATGAAAGCCCGGCTCGGGTTCGGGCCCGAGCCGGGCTTTCCAATTTTGGCTCGGGTCAGGCCCGGCCGAGCCAAAATAAAAAAAAACAAACAAAACATAAACATAAATATAAATATATATATATATATATATATATATATATATATATATATATATTAATATGTTTGTAGTATTTTTATTTGTTTGTAGCATTTAAATTGTTAATTTATCAATGAAACTTGTGATATATTTGTAAATTGTCTTTGCATATAGTGTGAATGTATTTTATTTTTTTAATTTTTTAATTTTTTTAAAAAAAATTGGGCCACAAAAAAGCTCAGGCCCGAGCTCGGCCCGGTCCGGAAGACACCCGGATCGGGCTTTTCCCAGGCCCGGGCTTTTTTTATTGGCTGGGCTTGTCGAAGCCCGGGCTTGACCCGGCCCTTTGCTACCCTTATTGAACTGTGTCTAAAAATTGATCAAATCAATGACCCATCTAGTCCGGTTGTGAACGGTTTACGTAATAAATAATTTTATTAATTAAAAATTAAAAATATTAAAAAAAAATTAAATTGGTCCAATCCAATCCAATTTTGACCGATTTTTTATCATACTGATTTTTTACATTTTACTGTAATGAACTCATGATCGGTATCCGGTCGAAAATTATGTCGAAAAAGACTAATCTTGTTTTGAATTTATGTTTTCAAATATTTTCTCAGACAAATTAACGTTGTTCTCATTTGAAAAATTTTTCGACATTGCCATGCTATATAATATGGTTGCCCATTGATGGAACTGCATATTATAAAAATTTTGGAACCGCATATTTTAATAATATTAGTTTGTTTATCATTTGACTACATGATATCAATGTTTCAAAAATTAAAGTTAAAATAATTGGCCCTACAATGAATGTATTTTTCTATTCGGATATCTGATATTTTTTTATTTCGATCAGTAAAAACTTAAAAAATCACATCACATAGGCCTACAGTCTTCCAGAAGGAATTAATTTCATTCAAATTAAAATATAAACCAGCATCAATTTCTTAGGATACAATTATAATTTATTTTTGAGCCCGATCATATTTTATTAATCTTAATAACAGTTACATTTTTAGTCTGCATAGTCACAGTCACATTTTCACGTTTCATTGACCTTGTGACATTTTACTTAATTTTACTTAAGTTACATTAAGTTCAGTTATAGTCATTTTTTACCAAAGCCACTTAGAGCTCAGTCACATTAACATTTAACCTAGTTACAATCAAATTTTACTTAAATCACATTAAATTGAGTCACAATTAGTCAATTACATTAAACTCGGTCAAATTCAAATTGATCTTAATCACAGTAACATTAAATTTAATTATAATCACAAGAACATTAAGTTCAATTACAATCACATTTTACCAATTCAGATTTTAACTAAGTTATATTTTACCTATGTAATATCGAGCTCAATCGCATTCACAATTTGTTTGTTGATTGTATTTTTTTTTATCAATTAAATGTGTGATTGAGGGTAAACAAATTGAATATGTAGGTTGTTATGACTAAATAACTTGAAAAAGTGATTGCTAATGTATTGATATCAATGTGTTTTTTCATTTAAAAAGTTGAATAAGTAATAATGGTAACTCAAAGGTTATATTATGTGTTTCTCAGTAATATATATTGGAGATTTAACTCTTATGAACGTAATATACATTTTTTTCTCAATTTTTCCGTCGAGTCATAATAATGTGGATACTAGTTTGAAAGTTTATCATTTGCAAATGAATAATATATAATTTTATGATCAAATATTCTATTTTAATTATAGATATTTAATTTTTTTTATTAAATTAAATAAAAAAAAAAATTCACTATAAATATCCACATGACACATAAACAATTAATCTTATTATTATTATTATTATTATTAAAAACAAGTAACTCTCCCGTAGCCCACGTGCACCGCAAAGCCTTCAGGCTTCATCCCTAAAGTAAACTTCAACTGTTCAACACAATAAATATCAAAATTAAATTAAATTTTATTTTATACACAATGGCAACCAAAAAAAAAAAAAAAAAAAAAAAAAAGAAAAATTTGGTCAAATCTCATATTCATTAAAAAATATTAAAAATTGATTTTTTTTTTTAAAATAAATATTTTTAAATTTAAGGACTTGTATTTATTAATATAAGTGATGAAAAATTGGAATTTTTTAATAATTATCAATAGTATTTATCGACCATCCAAACATAAAAAAAGATGTATGTTTAATTGATAAGAATATATTGCAATAGTCATACTTAAATTCCTTGTTAGCTAAGTTAACTATATTTATTCAAAAACTAAATTTTGATAAATATCTTACTCTCTAGTAAATAATTAAAAAAAATGTTATGAAAAATCTAAGAGTGGCAAATGGACCGAACTTAAAAAAAATATATTTTCAATTTCACTTATTTTCATTTTCACATTCAAATATTATTTATTAATATTTTTAAGATATTAAAAAAATCAACTTTAAATTTTGAATTAATGTTATTATTGTGTTTTTCAGATCTAACTAATTTACCAATCCTAAAAAATACTGTTGAAACTAACGCACATATTAGATTATTGTAATTATGGGATTGACCAAATGTTTAGGTTAAAAATTGGTCGAATCTAGATAACTTAAATTATAAATTTGAATAAGCCATGTTGATTGTGGTTTTTTATCCTGAGTATGTTCGAACACCGATGAGAGGTAAAAAAAGGGTTATATTTGGCTAGAGGAGAATGATGAGGGGCCAAAGAGGCTGAAATCAGACGGAGAACCTAGGCCAATTAAATACAAAAGTTTTTTTTGAAAAATAACCTGTTATTAATGAAGTGAGTAGGTACCCTGTCCCGACTGAAGAAGAAGTGTCAGTTTTGACAGCAATTGAATGTTTGTGGAAGCTGACCCGAGGTGGTCCAGGCTTACCAACTCGAGCTGATTGAAGAAGGGATGACTTGACCGAGCACCATTTTCCTCGACATGCCTACTGGAGGAACATAGCTGAGGTCGCGATATTTTATACTTGCAGATGACATATGCCATACTCGGAAGATTGACCTTCTAGAAGGATGAGGTGACATGAGTAAGTCAACGGCTTTTATTGGACAAAGACTCTGCCAAACGGAGCAATATTAGAGTGGTTGAATTGCAGCATGTCACGTCAGGAGAGCGTCTAACAATGGTCAAAAGGTTGGAATGATGAGTTTTCGCTGACAAGGGATAGTTGAGTCAGATGTTAGAGAGACTGTTTATTAAGTGATTGGGGAAAATGAGCACGAGACAATGATGACATAATGACATGAGCTGATGTCATGGGTTGGTGAAATAGTGGATTTGTAAGCCTATAAAAAGGAGTTGAAGCCACAGATCCATGGGTTGGTAATTTTCGCATTTCATAACTTGTAAAAAAGTAAGAGTTTCTAAACTAGTGATAGCGAGAGAGAGCTGGTCGGTACCTTACCTTCTAAGAGATTTGAAAACCCGGTCGATCATGATCACAAACGAGTAACATAAACACCCATTTCTCCTGTGGACGTAAGTTGAAGCTACTCTCCTCCAAATCACGTAAATCTCTGTGATTTTCTTATTTGTCTATCAAGTTTGTTTAGATTCCCTACAAACCAAACAAATTCATTGATTGGATGAGATTTGTTCGAATGATAGATTTCCCAAATTATTATTGAAATGAAAAACAAACGTCAATAAACTATAATATAAAATTAAGAGACCAGCAATGAAGACATAATATAAAAATCAAAATCTTGAATGGCAATAACTTAAAATCTTTAAGATTTAGAGATCCAAACATAAAAATATTCATTGTAGGCCAGGGCTTATGCCTCTACATAGTCTCACACACCAAATCTATTGACACATTTTTTCAAACAGTTGGCGCGCACCCTAACATAGTAGCCTTGTGTCAATTGTCAAGGCATTCAAGTGTCACTAGGCTTCATAAACACTTAAACAGTGACGTGTGTTTATGCAATTATTAAGAATTTATAGAAACTTACCTGTGGATTGGACCCATTTGGATTGGTATTTTCCTAGTCTTTCTTGTGACTGTGACCTAGCATTCATTGTTCACATAATTCTCATGTTCTAATAATTCCTCACCATGGGTAGTTTAGTTTATTTATTACTTTTTAACAAGCCATCCCCGTGAAATTGAGATGAAATTAACAATTTTCTTCTTTTGCCACTTGTCATAGCCTTATTCACCGGTTATCATATGGGTATTAGATTAGATTGAGTAATTCGTTGATATTACTGATGTGACACCACCGATCAATGAGTATATAACGTTTATAATTGTATTAAAACAATTACCAATTCCTTTTTTTTAACTTTTTTAACAAACGTGACAATATATGATTAAATTATTATATGAATAATATGATATTTGTTGTATTGTATAATTTTTTTCAGGTTAAGAGCTTTGGTTTGTTATTATATTTGACGAAAATGGGCAATATTAGTTACTATAGACTGATCTATCCCAAAGGTAATTTCGTCTCGGAGAGTATTTATTATATTTTGTAAAAATCGAATTTTATCCCGACTGAATCAATATTTTCATATGTCACTACGGTTGGTGAGTAATTAGTTAAGATGAAGCTTAATCAATATGCCAATTACTTATAGTGTGCATGTTAATTAATTTTTATATTTTATTTTCTAGACATTCTTCACATATTAACATAATTACTAATGTTATGATTACATGTTAGGGCACCACAATATGTTGGGCAAGCCATGCTAGATCATGTGAGGTTTCCTGGGACACTTCAAATGGCTCTCGAGGAAGCTGCAAGAAGTTCGTAATCTATTTTTAGAGCCACATTTATGCAAAAAAACAAAAAATAATAATAAAATTTTCATGGTGGTTTTCCACTGAAGTCTGCATTCACTCCGAGAATGGTCATAATTGATTGTTGTATTATCCACCCCAGATGATTTGAACGGCCCAAGGATTCAAAAATAAAAAGAAGATTGGAGAAAGGTATGAACCTCAGTTTGTAGTGAGACACTCTCCCCGATGAGAGTTTTCGTAGATAAAACAATGATGGTCCCAATCCGGTCATATTGAAGTATGGATTAAGGATGCCTCGTATGTTTGGGTATCCCGACCCCGGTGAGGTTTCATTTGTACAGCATGAAGAATTTGACCCGAGGAGCTTTGATGAAGTCATGTCCGACCAGTTCAAGCAGCATGACGTATATCCTACCTGAAAATGAGTGCATTTAGAAAACAAATGATGAAATTATAAAACACGGTTCACATGAAGGTGTGGGTCATACCAGCCGTTGTAGGTCAGTATAGTGGAAGAATAGTTGGCTCGTAGATTGTTAGAGAAAGCAGTGAAATTAGTGATTAAGAGGGATATTGATGACTAAGAGATGTGAGGTTACGTTAGGGTCTGTTGTAAAGGGATTTTAGGAACTTATATAAAGATGTTAAAATCATTGTAGAAGAAGTTGGGGAAAATTGTGAGTTATAAAATTTCGTATTTCACTCTGTAATTTGAGAGCAAAAGTAATAAAAAGAAGCTAGTGATAGAAAGAGAAAGTAAGTCATGTATCCGACCACATTATAAGAGGTAGATCGGGTTAGTCATTGTCCGATGAGTTATTTGGGTTATAACGCTGTCTAATTTCCTTGTTAGAAGATCTGGTTGGTATTCACCCCTAGGTCAATAAAATCTTCCAAATTTTCTCTCGTGTACATAGATTGAAGTCATTTTCCGTCAAATCACGTTAAACTATGTCTATGTATTTATTTGTCTCTTGCATTTTATGCGGTTCCCACAACCAAACAAATTAATTCGTTGGGGAAGGTTTGTTCAAGGGATAATTCCCCATTTTGTCTTCTAAACGAAAAACAATTGTCAACGAAGGTTATGACAAATGGCTGGCTGCCGAGTAGCAGCCAAACAATTAACAAAAAATGAGAAAAAAATGTGGGGCACGGCCGGTTTTGTAACTTCTTGTACCCTTTCAAATTTTTTTTAAAAAAATTAAAAATTAATAAAAAATAAAATATACTATAAAAAGTTAACTTCAAGTGTAATGGAAATTTTCAAATTTAATAATCAAAATTTTAAGTTAATGGTCAAAAAATTTAAGTAAGCATTGATTTCATATATTGATATTAATTTCAAGTTTGATAGTATTAGTTTCAAGTTTAATGTCCAGTTTCATATTTTTTTTAAGCATTAAAAGAGTTTCAAATTATTGCATAAAAATTCAAGTTTAATCGTTGTGGTTATATTTTCAGGTTAATAGTTAAATGAGATAATTTCATATCTCATTAGTATTGATTTCAAGTTTAATGATTTTAATTTCATGTTTAATACTATAAATTTTATATTATTTTTCAAACATTAAAATAGTTTCAAATTATTGCTCAATTTGGAAATAGATGTGGTAAAACTTTATTTAAAAATTAAATTATTTCGAATGTCTTTATTTTATTTCACAAAATTATTTAATTCATTTTATTTTATAATATAAATTTTAAAAAATTAAACGATACTTAAATTTAGAGATGTATTTTTTCAAACCCGACACGTTTTTCATTAGTAAAATCACATACACATCTTGTTGAAATGGGTTCACTCCTCAAATAGGAAAAACTTGAATGAATATGCTCAACTTCACCAAATCGATTCAATTTCAGTGAAAAAAAATGTAGACTGCCATAGTAATGATATCTCCAGCTTCCATAACCCACGAGAGAGGGTTCCATATAAAACTTTATTTAATTCATATTATGGATTAAATACATAATAACTATTAACCTAAGAAGTTATAAGTCATTTTGTTTAATAAGTTACAAATCACAAGACTTAAAATTACGAGTTAAACCAGTCACTTGCCACATGTCCAAAGATAATAGGTTAGTTCAAAGTATTTAAGATATCTGCTTAATATTAAATATTAAATATAAATTAAATATTTTATATTTAATCTTATTAAATAAATAATGTAAATACATAAAGTAGTTCAATTAAATTCACATCATTAATCAAATATATAATTTGATGGATTTAATAAGATCTTGACACTTATCAACAAATCATAGTATCAACTATCAAGTGTCACGTTAAGACTTTAACAAATGGCCAAATCAAAATTTGTAATAATTAAAGTAAAATAAATATCTAGATATTCTATTTATTTACAAATAAATAAATACTTAACCTGAAATATAAATTCAAATCTTGTATTTAATATAAATGACACCTGACAAATCACATAATGTCATATGTAAACTTAAGAACTTGACACTTGTCCAAATCAAAATTTGACATGTGTAAAGTAAAATAAATATTTAGATATTAAAATATTATAATTGAAAATATTTCTTTATCTCATAAACATCGTTATCAGTCTCACAACTGCCAGTAAATCATATTTAAGATATTTTTAAAATCACTTAAACATATCCCGAATAAGTGACTGCTAGTGAGTCAACACTGAGAAATATTTTACATTTTACTAATAAAGTACATAAATTATATTACGACCACATATCAAAGTAATTTAATTAATTTGTCAATTATTCGACTAATGTATGTGACCAATTAGGTTCTCCGTGAACTGGATTTGAGTCGATACAAACATATTCGTATCACTTTGGCGCAACTCATTGTAACCGAGATTCCCAATGATCATGAGTGACCTCTAATAAGATGTCATGACTCTCAGACACGAAGAATGAAATATCAGATAAATCCATATATTCGTATTTACGTACAGTAAAGTCCCACTGTTGTTGATTCTCAATCGAGTGTTGGCCATGAAGTCGTCAAACCCCTAAATCGATCATAGGATAGGGAAATCAATCATATAAAGGATCCACGTATCCGTAAAATATAATTTCGAAATACATGTGCTTGTGTTGAAGACTTGATCCTCGTGTAGACATTTCCGCATAGGATCTCAAGCTCAAATATATGAACCAGCAGATTCCGTCTTGATCATCACATGTCCTCGTACATTAAGAATGCATTGTCAACAAGTTTCTTTCACTGGGTATGGCTAGCTCGGTGCTATATACACAAGTGAACGATATGTCTTAATGCAGACGACAATCATGACATCTCAGGTCAAAGGACTAGTGGTATACCAGTACGACTACGTGACAAATCATTGATTGTGGATAATCGCTCATGTGATTCATCACGTTTGGTCATGTTCAATAACATGTTTATCAAATGCATTACTCATGTTCATGCTCTTATGACATTACCCAATTATCAGTATCAAGTATTGATCAATGACAATATCAAAAATATGTCTTCCATGAGATATGATTATCCCTGATGACATCACCTCAACCAGTATCATATTCAGATATATTTAAATTAAAACTTCGTACTCATATCTACAACCTTGTGTAGATAGAGTCTCGACACGAAATACAACATGAGATCACATTTTGCATAAACTATATGATAGCAACTGAACATATGTAAAATGTTATAAGATTGTCATAATATTTGTAAACTAATTTATGACTAATTATAAGATTATATTTATATATGGATAATATGTAACATCCCGCCTAGGCCAGGATACTACCGGCAGGAGACAGGCTAAACCCATCTCTATAAGCCTCTGAATCTAACGAAATTTCGGCATGATGTATTCGTAACATCATGCAACCTGGCCTGTAGCCAGCATCCATATACAACAAGAACATTACAATCTCAGCCTCAGGCCGGTAACTCAACATCAATGCAAACATCAACAATGCCTCAGGTCTGGACTCAATGAACAAAATATAAACCACTAGGCCTCCGGCTAGAACTCAAAATGAAACTATACCATTACATGACTTATACAAATGAAATGCAAATACAAAAACCATACAAAGGGCCGTGAGGACCCATAACTCGACCCAGGACTCCCTTGACTGCAATTGGGGCGATCCACCGTCTTCAAAGTCTTCATCGAACATCTGCTGGTTCAATTTGATAGCTGCTAACCTGCAAAACTACAAACTGTTGTGGTGTGAGTCATAATGACTCAGTAAGTAATCATGTAAAAGATTATAAAATTTTAACTTAATGTCTATTCCTTATTCATTTCACAAACCTGACACATGTACTACACCTTAACTGATCAACACCTGCCAACTTCTGTTTACTATTTACACTATCAAACTTTTATGATACATATGTATATATACACATATATTCCCATATCACCAACACAAGAAGTACCATCATATTACTGGTGCATAACACTAAAATTCTACATACTCTTTATAATTGTTACTAATCAGGTTCAAGTATTTATAATAACTTTCTCTTTTTCATTATCTTGACATATCATCAAATCAGATAACTAACATCTTATTTATGTTAACCATCTAATCCACTATCCATGGTTACATGCATGTGTTACTATTTAATCAAGACCATCATCCTTACAGTATGTTCTTTCTAAGTAAGCAAGCAACTCACGCAATCATCATTAATACATATTCATTCAAATAAGGTCATGCTACCATGCACTCGTATTTACAACGTGATACTTCTATATGAACGTGCTATACACAAAATTAACCATATGTACATGCTGATGCAGTCATGTCACAAATATTCATGTTAACTAATTGCTTTAAAATGATAACTAAAACATATGATTTAAATACGTAACTTGTAAACTATATTCTACTAATCATGCAATGCTTTCATAAGATACTTCTTGAAATCTTTTCTGAAATGCTGTTTTCGGAAAACTCTTTCTGAACTATTTATCTGAAAGTTTCTTTTTGAAAACTCTTTTCTGAAGGTTTTACTTGAAAACTAGTTTCTGCTTTAAAACTCTGAATCACTCGTAAAACGATATTTCTGAAAACTTTCTTTTCACAAAGGCTCTTTCTGAAAACTGTATCTCTCTCTGAAAACCTGGACGTATGAGGGCGTTACGTATCACCGTCCCCCCATACGCCTAACTGAAGCCAGCAATGCAAATCCATGACCTTGGGGCGTTACGTATCGCCGTCCCCCAAAGCATGCCACTACTGTCTCAGAACTGGTGGTATTGGGGCGTTACGTATCGCCGTCCCCCAAGCCACAAACTGGAACTGGGGGTGCGGATCTATGCCACCACCCAAGTTCAAACAGGAGATCAAGTGAACGATCCTATGCCGCTATCCTGTCTCATAACTAGGATCTAGGGGCATTACGTATCGCCGTCCCCCTAGTCCTCTACATGTGCATATGTCTCTGTCCGCCAATTCCATCTCTGTGTCTCAAGTTACATACTGGGATGAGGTTTTACCTCATGCCCCGAAAATCATAAAATCATAATCCATATCATGAAACCGTAAAACATATATTGTATCTCAAAACTGAAAGGAAACTTTTTTTCTGAAAACTATTTGTCTTTCAAAACGATTGAAGCTTTTCTTTGAAACATTTGAAATCTTTGAAAGCATTATTATCTTTTGCTCAACACTGAAAACTTTAACACACTCACACACACATGCAGATGCTTTCTCGTAATGGCATAGATGCACATAAACACATTCAAGCATACTCACAGATTTATAATGTGCGAATTCTAATCTTACATGCTTTCATCTCTAATGATTTTATAATCCATGTATTCATACTATTATCAATATGCTTTGCTTACATTAACACATATATGATTTATCTCATTTATAACTTTAATCTCATTCCCTAGGATGTAGTTTCTACAACCCCCATACCCAAGTCTCAAAATATATATATATATGTGTGTGTGTGTTGTGTGTGTGTGTGTGTGTGTGTGTGTGTGTGTGTGTGTGTGTGTGTCCATAAACATAACATCATCATTCGTATGCTCTAACTACCTATATAAAAACATATACTAGTGTATCTCTAGGCATGGGCCTCTTTATTTCTATATACTCATGCTCATCTTTACTTTTATATACATACAAATATACTTGTAGCCACTTGTCCACATCTACATGATTATACTGATTCACTTATTTCCTTCTTCTGCATTCCTCACTACATGCATACAGGTTTCAGCTTATAATTATATACAACTTCGTTATATTTCTGATTTCACGTAACATTAAATTCTTAAACAATCAAAGCATGAGTTACTTACCTGGCTAAGCAAATGTCCGCGATTCGGGTCCGATCTGTCAAACAAATCACAACATCTGTCAGAACCGTTATTTGCGGTACTTTCTACTCATCTACAGTAAACTACAGATTTTCTCGGAATACTCAAATCCTCACCGACTCTACGGCTTAAGTTTCATTACTCTAATATGTCTTTCTATACTACTCTGAACTGACTAGATACCTCAGATTCTCATTTTACGCGTTTACGGTAAAACTCGCGGAAAAGTTTCCGCAAACGCTACGGAAGGGTCTCAAACCCCCGAAACAATCCAGAATTACCTAATTACCCTCGCAATATCATTTTAATACTATTTCCAAGATTACGATCGACTATGCTCAACCGCGCGAGAATCTCTGTTTTATCGGAACTCGCTAATTATACCGGATCAATCAAATCTAATCTGTTTCCCCCCCCACCGGATTCTACCACATTTATCGTTTTAACACATTAAATCATATTAAATTCATTTCATGCTAATTCTCTAAACTACGGAACTAATAGAAACATCCGAATAAAAAGCTTCAAACTTTAAAATGACGAATTCTAAACGAAGAGTCGTACCGAAATTCTGAGGCCATATTCGGACTCCTCTCGGCCATACGAACGCGCTGGTGTGATCAGAATTCCGATCGGAGCTACTGTTCACGTTGGGTACTGTTCATCAGTCGCTTTTCCTCCTCGTTTTGCGTGATTCTGGCCGCTGATCGGTGAATCCAACTCCGCATACTTTTAGTACTCTCTGAGAGCTTCGATTTGGCGGGTGGCACGGCTCGTGAAACGACCCGACGAGCCGGGATCGACACACCCATTTGCGCGACCTTTAACCCTCTCCAACGTCGATTCCGGCGGTCCTGAACGCCGGTGCCAGCCACCAGCAGCTGCGCCATGGCCGGACGCACCAGGCGACAGTGGTCTGCCGGCGAGCTGGTGGCCGGAGGCCACCGGCGGGAACCCATTTCCCTTTCTCTCTCCATACGTTTTTTTTGCTCTCTGTTTTGTGTATTTCCCTTTTTTTTTGATGTAATTACTGATTATAATAATAATTTTGTTGTAAATTAGATGGTCCCCAACACTTGTCTTTTATGTTTTTAACTTATCCCACATTGATTAGGGATAATAATATTAACCTAAACCTATCTCTATAAATATAGAGTAAATCTTGTATAATTGGATATCTCAAAAATCAATAAGAAGAAAAGCTTGCAGCTTTACAAGGTACTATTTTCTTCAATTTCTCTCTTATTTTATAACACGTTATCAGCACGATATGTATTTATTATTTTGAAATCAAGGCCTGAAGCCGAAAACAAATTATTATTCGAGAGAAGGCAAGAAGCCAATCTGCTAAAAACGAAAGTTGAATATCATGAGCCACCTATCGAAGCCAATTTGCAGTCAATTTGCAAATATGTTAATAAAGAGAATTTCATCATAGGCTTTGACTAGACAATGACGATACTAGATTTTGATCATTTTGCATCATTCATCATGATCAAATGGGCTGAATTAGATCAAGATATACGGCAATGTTGGATGCCACCGAATTGGATCATGATCAAAGCCATTGAATGTAATCATAGTAATTTACCACCGAATATGATTATGGTTGCCGTATAATCAAATAGGGCCTGAAGTTCATCAATTTGCAAATCTGGCAATGCCGTATGATTATGTGACCATTATACTTCGGCTCCAATTCTTTTCTTTAATTTGGTTTCATATGATGATTCAATTGATTTGGATATGAGATTGTTAATTGATATTGTTTTATGATTATACCCATATTAATTGTTTAAAATTCATATTACAACTTGAAATTTTGTAATATGATCAAAACCTGAAGTTTTGAATCTAAATCTTAAAATGAGAACTCGTAGTTCTGATTCAGAACTTGAAGTTTTGAATCTCAATATTAGAACCTGTAGTTCTGATTCATAACCTGAAGTTATGAATCTCAATATTAGAACCCGTAGTTCTGATTCAAAACCTGAAGTTCTGAATCTCAATATTAAAATTAGAACCTGTAGTTCTGATTCAGAACCTGAAGTTCTAAACCTCAATATTAAAATTAGAACCTGTAGTTCTAATTCACAACCTGAAGTTATGAATCTCAATATTAAAATTAGAACTCGTAGTTCTAATTCAGAACCTGAAGTTCTAAATTTTAATCTTAAAATTATAACTTGTAGTTATAATTAACTATGTTATTCTTTTATTTATTATTAGTTTAACAAATTAATTATTTTTATAAGTATGCTATGTGGTTGCTATTAATTTGGATCCTACACATCAGAAAATAAAAAGTGGATCTCTTTTTAATTTTATAGTTTATTTTAATTTCTTTCATAAATCTGATTAACTATAAGAGAAAATTAGAACCTGAAGTTCTAAATTCATTAATTAATTATCAGATTAGAACCTGCAGTTATAAATCTAGAAAATAATTATAAGACCTGAATTTCTATAATTACACTACAATTAAAGAACTTGAAGTTCTAATCTCAATCAATCAGACTTTTGATTAAAACTTGCAGTTTTAAATCTTTCATGGAACCTGAAGTTCCGAATCTATAATATCATATTTATGAACTTGAAGTTCTGAATATTAATGTTATCAATCGAAAATTACAGTTCTGAAATATAATTCTCTTTTAGAACATGATGTTCTAAATAATAATGTAAAAATGGAACTTGAAGTTCTAGGTCAACGAATTATTTTTCAAGAGAACCTGAAGTTCCAAATATGTATAATTTTTTATTTATACATATTTATGTGATATTTTTACTGCACATTTCGCGGATTGTAACTTTGATGAGATAATTTTTCCACTATTAGGGGAAAAGAAAGAGCCTCCAGAAGTAAGACATGAATTTTCTTGGAAAGTTCATACCATGTCTCATTTAGATCCTCGCACCAATCAATGTGAAAATGAAGTGCAAAGGATTATCCATTTGCAACAAATTGCAAATCAATTGCCAGATGCATTTACAGATGATGTAAAAGTAACCAAGTCACATATACCAGCTACTAATACACCAACCCGGGTGGTTGTTCCTGTTGAACAATCAGGTGTAAATGCAACTAATGAATCATCTATTGCACGTCAGAAAAGTGGTAGACCACTTGGTTCTAAAGATACTATTCCCTGGAAGAGGAAAATAATAGATCATGATCTTGTCACAAATAATGCTTGAGCTATGAATACACCCACATTCTTATAATCACTAGTTCCAGAAGAACTGATAGTCCCTGAAGAGATACTAGTCCCTGAAGAGGCTCAAAATTCCAAAAATTAGGAAAAGTCTACAAATTATACTTATACAAGGGAACTGTGGGATAGAAAGGAAATAGTCATCGACAATGTGTTTTCATATACAGTAGCTACTGAAATTACAAATGATTTTGAAGCTCAAACTGTCGATGAATGTAGACAAAGACACGATTGGCCTAAATGGAAAGAAGCAATTCAAGCAGAATTGACTTCTTTAGCCAAACGTGAAGTATTTGGACATGTAGTCCAGACACATGAAGATGTCAAACCTGTTGGTTACAAATGGGTGTTTGTACGAAAACGTAATGAACATAATGAAATCATTAGATATAAAGCGCGACTAGTTGCACAAGGTTTCTCGCAGAGACCAGATATTGACTATGAGGATACATATTCTCCAGTGATGGATACCATTACATTTCGATTTTTAATCAGTTTGGCAGTCTCTGAAAGATTGGACATGCATCTTATGGACGTAATGACAACATATTTGTATGGGTCACTTGACACTGATATTTACATGAAAGTGCCTGAAGGATTGAAAATGCCTGAAGCATATAAATCAATTGATCGTAAAATATGTTCAATCAAGTTACAACGATCTTTATACGGATTGAAACAATCTGGACGCATGTGGTATATTCATTTGAGTGAATATTTGATGAAAGAAGGATATATAAATGATCATATCTGCACATGCGTATTTATTAGAAAGTCCGAAATTGGATTTGCCATTATAGCAGTATATGTCAATGATATGAACTTGATTGGAACTCCTGAAGAGCTTCTAAAAACTGCTGAATATTTGAAAAAAGAATTTGAGATGAAAGACTTGGGAAAAACGAAATATTGTCTCGGCTTGCAGATCGAGCATAAAACTAACGGAGTATTTATCCATCAGTCTGCATATATTGAAAAAATTCTCAAACGTTTCAACATGGATAATGCTCATTCATTAAGTACTCATATGGTCGTCCGATCTCTCGATCCTAAAAAGGACCAATTTCGTCCTAAAGAAGATAATGAAGAGATACTTGGTCCAAAAGTACCATATCTTAGTGCAATTGGTGTCTTGCTGTATTTAGCTCAATGCACCAGACCATATATTGCATTTTATGTTAATTTATTGGCAAGATTTAGTTCTGCACCAACTCGAAGACATTGGAATGGTGTCAAACATATCTTTCGTTATCTTCACGGCACTAAAGACTTGGGATTGTTTTATTCAAATGAGCTAACACAAAATCCAGGCATTGTTGGTTACGCTGATGCAGGATATCTCTCTGACCCTCATAAGGCACGTTCACAAACATGGTATGTTTTTACCTATAATAATACAGCAATTTCATGGCGATCTACAAAACAGTCTTTTGTTGCTACCTCATCCAATCACTCAGAGATACTTGCATTACATGAAGCAAGCAGAGAGTGTATATGGTTAAGGTAACTTATACATCACATTCAGATCACATGCAACTTAAATTCTGCCACAGATATTCCAACAGTTATATATGAAGATAATGCTGCATGTATTGCACAAATCAGAGGAGGATACATCAAGTGAGACAGAACCAAGCACATCTCACCTAAATTCTTTTATACTCATGAGCTCCAGCAGAGCAAGCAAATTGATGTCAAACAAATAAGATCAACCGATAATTTTGCAGACTTATTTACTAAAGCTTTACCGACATCAACAAAAGCTTGTATATAGCATTGGCATGCGCCGACTGAGAAAATTATCTTGATAATATTTCATCAGGGGGAGCATAATCATTGACATCAAGAAATATTATTGGATAAAAGCTTATTGTACTCTTTTTCCTTCGACCAGTTTTTTTTTTCCCATTGGGTTTTACTGGCAAGGTTTTAATGAGGCAATGTTAGATCAATTATTGTAAAATTAAAGTGATGGGTCCCAAGGGGGAGTGTTGTAAATTAGATGGTCCCCAACACTTGTCTTTTATGTTTTTAACTTATCCCACATTGATTAGGGATAATAATATTAACCTAAACCTATCTCTATAAATAGAGAGTAAATCTTGTATAATTGGATATCTCAAAAATCAATAAGAAGAAAAGCTTGCAGCTTTACAAGGTACTATTTTCTTCAATTTCTCTCTTATTTTATAACAAATTTAATAGTAAAACAAAATATCTAATTTTCAGAATTGACCAAAATGCCCCAACTAGGAAGGGTATTTTCGAAAATCACCTCTTTCGAAGCCCTTCTGATGCGATTTTCGAAAAGTGTTCAACACGAAAGTTGTTCGTCTCGGAAAAGTGAGTCTGATAGTCCAAGAACCAACTCAATCGGAGTTCGTTTGCTAATTTTTTGGTCGAAACTGTAAACTTCACTCGTATAATAAAAATCACGTAACTGACTTTCGATCCCACATATTTTCCAACGCGACTAAAATTCATAATCTATTATTCCAACTCATATGACATCGCTCGAACTCTTATTTTTCATTAATATCACGATCCGAGACTAAAACATCGTTCCGAAAAACTTATAGAACATTCATGAATATCTGGGATGTTACATAATATCCATGAACCGTATGATACGATTGGTTTTAGGGCATATTCCTAACACCAGTTCTAGGAACCGGTTCCTAAACCGATTATAAACCTGAACTGAAGGGGAATCATAATCAAATCGAACTATACACTATACGATTCGGTTCTAGTTCCTCCTATAGCAGTAACCGGAACTGCCGGTTTGGTTTATATATGTTTAGAGCGTTTTGTTTCTGGGTTAAATAATATTGGTCTTTTTTTCTTTTAAAATTATCATATTACAAATTAATAATATTATAATTAAGGATACTTTTGCATTTTCACATCAATGTAGTGAGTTGTGACATAGGCTTTACCTAACCAATAATGAAGAGAATATTAATGCAATTGAGATCCCAGATTTTTTTCATCTAATCAATAAGAAAAATGATATTTAGACGAAAGAGAAATAAAATAGTGATAAAATTCAATCATAAAATATAAAAAATATGCGTTCATATGATTTTTTATTGATATTTTATATTAAATTAAATTTTGACATTCTTCCATTCGTAAAATTTTCACTACTCAATCACCATTGAAGGTTTTCAAACATTTTGTAGAAGCCGTTGACTGAATTTGATAATCAAAAGTCAACTCTCAATTAAGCTTCTCGCTAACTTAAACTCAACATCCAGCCGCTGATTTTGACTACTCTCGTGAGTCTTCCCTTTCCAATTAAGCCAGAGCAAAATCAACGGCTCAATTATTTGCATTGCCACATGATATGTTGACTTTTTAGCGGATGCAGCGGCAATGCAAGTAGCTAAGGAAAAATCTGTCTCTATTTCATCATTAACAAACAGTTAGTGATGGAATAGCGACGAAAAATTTCCGTCTCTAAAATTAAAGATAGAAATTATTCATTTTATAATTAGCGGCAGGAAATCTGTATCTCATTAGAGATGAAATTACTGCGGTTAAATTTTCATTTCTAATTAGCGACGGATAGATATAAAATTAATACATATATTCTGTCTTTATTTAGAAACGAAAATTATTCTATTTCTAATTACCTACGAAATTGCTACAAATATTCCGTCTCTAGTTAAAAAACGGAATTTCCGTTTTTAATTAGTGACGAAAATTCCATTTGTAGTTAAAAAAAAATTAGTTTTTTAAATTTTTAAAGAAATTTATTTTATTTTTAAATATTTTTATTAATATTGGTAAAATTATAAAATAAATATATAATTACTTAAATTATAAAATAAACAAAATAGTAAAAAAAATTTTATTATATAAATGTTATAATGTTTAAAAATGTACAATAAAAAAATACATATAAGTTAGTTATCCTTATCTGTTTGCTCACATTTAGTCGAATGATAAAGTGGATTTGAAGAGGAAGACTTTGAACTCAAGTCTCTCATCATTCGAAAATACCGCTCCATCTCTGCCATCTTCTGTTTGAGATCAAACACCTCTTCATTTCTTTTCCGCTGCTCTTCCTCTAGTCGTTGTATCTCTTCATTTCTCTTTCGTTGCTCTTCATCCAGTCGTTGTTGTATAGTCCGCATCTCAATCCTAACTTGATCTTGTACCTGTTGCTCATATCATCAAAAGATGAACCGTAGTACGATTTACTTGAGCCGTGCAACGAAACTGGATATGAAAGTAATGCAAAAGAGCCGGGACGGTATACTCGGCGTTTCTTAGTATCCACTCCAACATCATCTAAGTATAAGCGATTGGTGTCGAGCTGAGTCTCAGACTCACCAGACTCCATATAAGTATATCAAACTTGAATAATTCTATAATATAATAGAGTTATGAGTAATGTAATACCATTAATTAATAAAAATTTAATATGTATATGCGTAGCTGTATTAAATAAAAATAAGATAATATATAGTGTTACTATAACTAGTAACTCTTTTGAGATTGTGAGTTTGAGTTCATATAGAGACTCATTAATGTATTAATGTTTTTCTTTTTTTTTTTTCAAAAAAAAAAAAAAGAAAAAGAAAGAAAGATATTATTATAGTATGTTGTTGAAGTAATGTGCTACCTTGCATTCTAGAATTTTAAAGTCCATTTCATATAAAAATGTCATAGAAAAACAAAGTGACACCCATCATTGGCTCATTGCATTTGCAGAAATTAGCACAAACCCATAGATTATAGAATGATTAGTAAGGAAGTTTCTCAAGTGATTATCTTAATACTAAAAATTAATATACCAAAATTAACACAACCCCACATAAAACGTCTTCGCTAATGCACTGGCATTTGCAAGGAAAATTAGATGATTCATGCACGAATCCCAAATAAAATCATTGATCAAGTCAAAGTCCACTCGCCAAATCCCTCTATATGAATGTCAAAGCCTTTAAGGTCTCTTGTACTTCTCCTTCTCCAAGTCCTTTGGCCACAATAATGGCAAATTCTTCATCCCTTCTGCTCATTCTCTTATCTCTTTTTGCTTTATCAGCATCCTCAGTAGGTGAGTTAATTCATCTCTAATTTTCATTATATGTAAACAAATCAGGATTAAATGTTAAGGATTTATCTAATGTGGGTTTTACGTGAGTCCTACTTATTTCCTGAGCGTTGATCCATTATTCACCTCATCACTTGATCCTAATTCATCAACTTCTAACTTATTTTTATGATTTATATATGCTACATTCATTTCTTTGCAGTATTTGTGAGCATTGATTGTGGGGCATCCAGTAGCTACATAGATGGAGATTTGATAACATGGATAGGAGATGATGATCTTATTCAAAATGGTGAGAGCCAAGTTGTGCAATCAGGCAATGGAGTTTCTGATCATGTAATGAGCACTCTTAGGGTTTTTTCAACTGGAAAAAAAAATGTTACACCATCTTGGCCGACAAGGGTGGCCGAGTCCTTGTTCGTGCAAGCTTCAACTATGGAAATTATGATGAAAAATCATCACCCCCTTCATTTGATCTCCATTTTGATGGTAACTTGTGGGCAACAGTTGAGACTTCTAATGAAGATCTTATTTACTACGAAGCAATATACGTTGTAAAGGGTGACTCAATAAGTGTTTGTGTTGCTCAAACAAACCCTAATCAGCTTCCATTTATATCAGCACTTGAGGTCCGGAGCTTGGGCTCACTCATGTATAGCCATGTTGATGCTGCCTATGCTTTGTTTCCGATAAGTAGGACTGCTTACGGTGCTAAGGATATCACCAGGTATTGGAATTCACAGGCATAAACTTAACCCAAAACTAGTTTGAAAGTTAAGGGTCTGCCCTGATACTAGGGGTGGCAATTTGGGTTAGGATTCGTTTATTCGTTCGATTCGATTCGCTTTAAAGCGAATATGGATTTGAAAAAATGAATTCGTTTAATTAATGGGTCAATTCGATTCGATTCGATTCGTTTATTAAACGAATCGAATACGAATTTAAGCTCATTGATTCGTTTATTCGTTTATGATTCGTTCTATTATTTTTATTTACTAGTTCTTGTTAATTTTCAATTAAGATTCGAGAAATATAGCTAATTATCATATAAAACGTAATATTTTCAATATTTTGTGAGGTATTTTTAGTAAATATTAATTACATATTTTATATGTATATATTTATGAACAATTAATATAAATAAAGTGTGATACATTATTTTATTAAATAATATTATTGAATAAACGAATATTCGTATTCGATTCGTTTAATAAACGAATCGAATACGAATCCTGATATTAGGATTCGTTTAATAAACGAATCAAATACGAATCCATCATATTTTGATTCGATACGAATTCGATTCGTTGATTCGTTTTGACACCCCTACCTGATACTTATATTTTAAGTAATTTACTCATCTCATTCGAAGTTTATTTACCTCAAAACTCCTCCTAACGTGTAAGTTTATTTACCCACTCGTGTATGAATGTGACTCTGATACTATATTAAAATTTATGTATATAACTCAACTCATGGAGGAAATCTCTTTTGATTTTGCAGGTACTCAACTGATGCTTATGATCGAATATGGAATCCAGCTTTGATAGGAAGTGGACTAAATAAGGTCACAAGTGATGCATTATTCATTGATACTAATGTAGAAGATGATCCTCCACAAGCTGTGATGCAAAATGGAATTACACCTTCAAACACATCTCATTCAATAACTCTAATCACACCTCTTCCAAATGATCAAGAGGTTCCTATATACATCACCATGTTCTTTTCAGAAATAACTGAGCTTGATGCAACTCAAAATAGATCCTTTCAGCTTTATATAAACAAGAAGCCTGCTTCAGACTCCATTATTGTTCCTCCTTATGGAAAAGTTACTGAGATTTACCTTACCAACATGACTGCTTCTTCAAACACTTCGTTTTCTTTGGTTGCTACTGCGGATTCAACACTGCCTCCTCTCATAAATGCCATGGAAGTTTTTATTGTTAGTGATCAGCTCACAGATGGAACTAACAGTAAAGATGGTTGGTATCAACAATTTTTAAGTTCATTCTTTTTTTTCGATACCATATTGAAATTTATGAGTCGCTCATTTAACCTAAAAATTGACTTTAAAGAGTTGAGGGTTTTTCATTATTGTAAGTTCATTCTTTTTCTCCGTCGATCTGGGAAATTTTTTCCAAAACTCTCCTCATATGCATGCCGGTCTTTTATCTTATCCTATCACGTGGATAGGTAATATGAGTCCACTCGTATAGTGCGGCTCTAATACCATGTTAAAATTTATAAGTCTAATTCAACTCAAAAACTAGCTTAATTACCCATAGTTTATATTTAATTTTAAGTTCATTAGTTCTTTTTTAAATGTTTGATATTCTACTGATAATTATTATTTTTTATGCTATATATATGTGTGTTAGTTGAAGGATTAGCTGCTTTTCAAAATCAATACAGTACATTACAGGATTGGGGTGGTGACCCTTGTCTTCCATCACCTTATTCATGGGATTGGATCAATTGTAGCTCTGATGCCACACCTCGAGTTACTGCACTGTAAATTTCCTGCTCCAAAAATATATTTTTACTTTCATTCACATATTGATTTGGTTGCTTGTTTTATTTATGAAGTTCTTTTCTTTTCTTTTCTTTTTTCTGGGATTTTCAGGTATCTCAGCAGCTTTGATCTCTCAGGGCCACTTCCTGATTTCAGTTCCATGGATGCTCTAGAGATAATGTAAGTCCATAATAAAATGAAATATTTTATCCGAAATTTTTATTTCATTAAGCTTTTTTTTTTTCTAACAATGGTTAAATTTCAATTCTCATGCAGAGATTTGCACAATAATAGCATCAGTGGACCTATACCTGAATTCCTTGGAAACTTACCTAGTCTGAAACAATTGTAAGATACCCACTCAAATTAAAATTGATCTTAAAATATATGGTAAATTATCATTCTTCCACTTAAAATTTGGTAAAAATTCAATCAAACTAGCTTAAAAACCTTTAAAATATATCAAATTTTATCCTTAATTTTAACCGGGTATCAATTTCCACACAAACTTTAGAAAATTATCATTTTTCCACTGTTGATTTATGAAAATTGATACACTTTAAAAAAAATTTGAGTTTCACCGAACTTTCTTTAAAACTTGGAAAATAATTTCCCTAACTATATAAATACAAGGTAATTTTTGCTCGAAACCCAAGTTATTGAATTATATATACAAGTTTCTTTATATTGTTCACAGGAATATGGCAGATAACAAATTCAGTGGACCTGTACCCTCTTCCTTATCAAAGAATAACAAGTAAAATTAGTGTAAGTTTATTCAACTATTAATTTACTTTTAATCTCTTAATTTCTTGGACTTTCACATAATTATAAATTTGAAATTTTTTTGGATATATATATATATATATATATATATATATAACAGGGTGTCGGGAAATCCCGAATTGTGTGTTTCGGGAAAGTCATGTACTCCGGCAACTTCCGGTACATCGCCGGACGGTACTCCGGTTGCCGGAAGTAGCAAGAAGAGTAAGAACAGTAAGCTACCAGTAATACTTGGAACTTCAATTCCAATTTTCTTCTTGTTTTGGGGTATTGTGGGATTTGTAGCTGTTTTGCATCATAGAAGGAAAACAGCTGCTATTGCTGCACATACTACAGGTTAGTAAGAATTACAATCCGAAATCTACTGGGACAAATTAATTAGAATAATTATATCGTGCTACAACTTAAATTTTTATTCTTACATTAATTTATAAATAAGAGTACGATATCATACATAATGTCCTCTAGGGGCGTAACTTGATGGTATATGGTTTAATATATCATCTTGAGGTCCTGAGTTCGAATCTAAGGAGTGTGTTTCATATAAGAGCTTGTGACAGCCGAAAATTTTACCTACTCCGCCCGAAAAGGGTGGTTTGGCGGTGGGATTTCGAATGAGTTAAAAAAAAATCAACATAAACTTTTGAGTAGTGATTGATATATTTCATGAGTACATAATTATAATTTTCAATCAATTATGAGAGGTTGTGTATATAAAAAGTTATTTAGTTAAACAAAAATTTTAATTATAATTTAATTGTGATTATGTATCGAATGAGTATACTTACAATATGATGTAAAAGTATCGACATCCTTAGAAAATGACTTATATTCAATATGATGTAAATAGATTAATTAACTAGTTGTCGTCTCTTCGAGGGACTTTTTGTGATCTCCTCCGCTCCAATAACTAACCAATCTATTTATATAATAACAATGATATGTAAATTAAATCGAGACTAAATGAGAATAAAATCATCGGAAGTAGTTTTGTTAAACGTTTCTTCTTACTTTAAATGTAGGACAAAATGGCACTCCACAAGGAGGGACGACCAATACAAATATGGTGAATAAAATTGGTCAAGCTGTGATGCAAGAAATAGAAGTCAACATTCAAGAGCAAGTAACTTCAGAGATCAGTGATCAGATAAATCAGACGGTGCAAAATGATCAACAAGATGGGAGGAACGCTTGATTCATTGATCGATCGATCTCTAGTTTATCTTTCAGCAGCTTGTCCTCCATGCTGATTAAATTTAATTTGTAGCAACTTGCTTAATTATTTAATCCAAAATTTGATTTAATTAATGTTTAAAATTTATGGTTCAAATTTAGTATGAATGAAGAATTAAAATAATTTTTATGATGAGTATGCTCATCATTTATAAATATTTTATATATGTTTAGTTCATTGATTAAAAAATCACTATAAAGTCAGTCAATATGATTCATAATTTGTAATAGGTGAATTCTATGTTTCAAAAATCTTGGGGCACAACTTGATTAATGCATAAACGAGGGGATTTGTTGAATAAAGAAGAAAATTACAACAAATTAATGACTAGAGGAGGAGTGCAAGTATGTTAGTTCGGTCCAATTAATCATATATGATTGATTTTGATAGTTTAATTCTCAAACTCTAACTTCTCATAATATTAAGCGTACAAACCCAATTAGATCCGGATCAATTACAACAAATTAATGACTAGAGGAGGAGTGCAAGTGTGTCTGTTCGGTCCAATTAGTCAGATCTTATTGATTTCGATAGTTTAATTCTCAAACTCTAACTTCTCATAATATTAAGCTTACGATCCCAATTAGATCCGGATCAATTACAACAAATTAATGACTAGAGGAGGAGTGCAAGTGTGTCCGTTCGGTCTAATTAGTCAGCTATTATTGATTTTGATAGTTTAATTCTCAAACTCTAACTTCTCATAATATTAAGCGTACAAACCCAATTAGATCCGGATCAATTACAACAAATTAATGACTAGAGGAGGAGTGCAAGTGTGTCCGTTCGGTCCAATTAGTCAGATCTTATTGATTTCGATAGTTCAATTCTCAAACTCTAACTTCTCATAATATTAAGCGTACAAACCCAATTAGATCCGGATCAACTACAACAAATTAATGACTAAAGGAGGAGTGCAAGTGTGTCCGTTCAGTCCAATTAGTCAGATATTATTGATTTTGATAGTTCAATTCTCAAACTCTAACTTCTCATAATATTAAGCGTACAAACCCAATTAGATCTGGATCAATTACAATATTAATACCTAAAATCTTATTAAATTTTTTGTTATGATATGAAATCATAGTCAGATATGTATTTAATCCACATGCGAGTCAAATACTAGTTATTTTAAATATTAAATTGATATTGTTTTTATTTTGAGAGAGAGATTATTTTATTCCATTACCATTTATGTTATTTAACTATAAATGTTATTTTTATTTTAAATATTTTTTTTAAAAAAAAGTAGATTTTATTTGAATCCGAAAACCCGCATGGATAATACCCATCCACAGACAACCCGACGCGCTAACCACGTGTCGCCACATACGATCTTTTACCAACTCATCCACGATACAATTTAAAAAAAAAAAAAAAAAATTTTTTATGCTCTGCGACTCTGCTGCTTCGCTGTCTTCTTTTTTCCATTTTTTTTCCCTTTCGATTTAGGGCACACTGCGAGCCTCAGGTACTCTTTTACAATTTCCCTATCGCTGAATCCGAGTTCGATCCGAGTTCACTCACGATCCTCGCGTGGCGTTACTTTTTCCGCAATATAAAATCTAATTTTTTGTTCGTAAATTTATCGCGATGTTAGAAAATTAGGGTTTAACGGGTGAGGAGTTAAGAGATTCTTATTTGAAGTTAAATAGTTTCGGCATTTCGTTTTACTTATTATTATTATTTTTATTATTTTGTTCGCTTTTTTTTTTTTAAAGTGCGGGAAATGATAAAGTTAAAATTCAGGATTTTGGTTGAGATAGTGTTAATGTGTTATTTTTATTTATGTTTTCTGTTAGCCAGTAGATGATCAGTTAGTATAATTTTATTATGGATTAGTTCTTTTGGCTTATTATTTAAGCATTGAACATTTGTGATAGGAGGCTGTAGTTTAGAATAGTAGTTACGGTCAGTTTGGGAGTGCGACTTAACTAGCGCTTTTAAAGATTTAATTTTAACATTGAGAAAATATTTTTAATATGATCTATTGATTTTAAGCATTCCCAAGCAGACTATTATTTGTGGTTATAGCATACATTTCCTTGGAAAGTAAATTTTGGTGAACTTTTTTTATTTTTTATTTTTTATTTTCTAAGTTACTGTTTTAGGGTTCATTTTGTGGGTTCTTCTCATTCCCAAGATTTTTTTGTTTTCTAAGTTACTGTTTTAGGGTTTTTGACCAACTACTGACTATCGGTTAATATTGTATTAAGATGAAATGAGGCATTAGAAGATAACAGGGTCTTTAATTCTCATTTGGGTGAGGCCTTCTTTTCTCTCTTTCACTCACAATATTTTTGGTTATTTTATAAATTGTGTTTCCTTGAAAAGAAATGGTGGATATCTTGATATAAGAACTAAAGTATTTGCGTGTTTCTTTTTAGTTTAGAAATTGTGGTTGACATAATTGTATCTGGCATCTCTGTGTATGTTGTTTGTTGTTTGGGTTCAGTTCAGTATTTATTTACTACTGTCTCATTTTTAGTCTTGTAATGTTTTCCTTTTCAGGCTAAGTTGAAATTTCTTTGAGAATTCTTTTCAAATCAGCATTCTATTAATTGAATTTCAAGACACAGAAGGGTCGCTTCTCAGCAAGGAATGATCTTTTGCATGACCTTTTGACACTTGTGCAATGTCAGGGTTACTTAATGTATTGTCACTTAACTTGTGAGCTGTAGGACTATCAAAGTATCTGTCTAGTTGTGGAACTTTGATTACTTGGGATATTTACATTTTTTTGGTTTTAAACTATTTGCATGTTTTTCAATCCTGTATATAGAACATGGAATGTGCTCTAATTTTAGATAAACGATATGTAATATTGATTGTCGAGTTGTTTTGTTCCTCTTTATAATGCATGAGAGCTGATATTCAATCGTGCATTTTTGTTTTTAGTTTTTTAATGTGACCTTTGCTTAATTAATTGGTGATGTTTCATGCTTATGTTTTTATTAGGCATAAGCAGGTCAAAAATGATAGTAACAAACTGTGAAGTTTGGGATTTAGTAACAATTTGATGCTGGGGATAGCTTGATTCTGTCATAGGAACTGTCTTAAAGAATAATAGAAACTTAGTTATTCTGATATTTCTGATTCTGTTGAACATCTAATCAATTTTGCGTCGTTTCATTTATGAATGAATTGCAATTATACTGCTGCTGTGTGAAAATTTTTGCTGCTACTTTGTAATGGATGCATCATTTGTTATGAATATCTTGCAGTTTTCTTCATTTGGTCAATTCATGTGGTCTAAAATTTTATTATATGATTTTCTGGTGATACACATACGGTCATGTTTTGTTAGTTTTATTTTATCTGTTACTTTAGTAAATTGTTACATTTTTTTTCAACAGCAATCTTCCCTCAACGGGTCTGCTTCAAATATTCCAGAAGGCACTGCGCGTTCTTTTACCACATCTTTCTCTGGACAGTCTGGTGCAGCTTTCCATCACAATGGTGAGGTGGTTTTTGTTGGCGTTTCCCCAACTTGTGCTATTTTGAGATTTTAATTGGAAGATTTCTTTTGTAGGAAATATTCAAGGGCTTCATAATATTCTTGGGAGCTTTAATGCTCCCCCTATGCAGGGTTCCCTTGCATCAAGAAATTCGACAATAAATAACGGTCTGACTGGTGGGATTCAACAACCTACTGGAAGTCTTTCGAGTGGAAGATTTGCATCAAATAACCTTCCTTTTGCTATCTCTCAGGTACTAGTGGTTTACACGCTAATGGTAGATGTAACTTGTTATGATTGGCAACAATGAATTTTTTTATGTTTTTTCCTGTGTGCGCGCGCTTAATTTTCTTTCAACTTCATTTTTGCAGTTATCTCATGGAAGCTCCCATGGACATTCAGGAGTCACAAATAGAGGAGGTATGAGTGTTGTTGGAAACCCCGGATTCAGTAGTAACACAAATGGAGTTGGTGGATCTATTCCTGGGATTCTTCCAACCTCAGCAGCCATCGGTAACCGTAATGTTGTTCAAGGAATGGGGGGAGTGTCCCCGATTATGGGAAATTCAGGTCCTCGGATAACAAGTTCAATGGGAAACATGGTTGGTGGAGGCAGCATTGGCAGGAGCATAAGCTCTGGTGGAGGATTATCTGTGCCTGGTGGTCTTGCATCTCGTTTAAATCTAAATGCAAATAGTGGATCTGGAAGTATAAATGTTCAAGGACAAAATAGAATGTTGAGTGGTGTACTTCCTCAAGGTATAGTACCTTGAATATTTGATTCATATTCTTTGATAGGAGTAGATGTCCTGTACTAGTACCGGCTTGTGTTATTTAACATGTTGTGAGTGACTGATCTTTGTGAATTTGTGCTGAACAGCTGTATCAGGCTATCAGCTTCGTGTTAACTTTAAAAATTGGTTTTATAATTAAGAAATGAAAAAGAAATAAACAGCCTGCTATATTGTCTAAATTTCGTTTTTGCTCTTTTGAAAAGATTTATAATTCTTTCATTGGCTTTCATGGAAGATTCCCACCACTTGAAAGATTTGGCAGGGTGCAGTAGAGCTCAGTTTATTATTATTATTTTTTCCTGTTAGCTAGTTGTAACTACATATTTATTATTGCTTGCTACTTTTTTCTTCTAAATATTTTGTTGTTTGAGATCTCTAATGCATATTTACTAGTTTAGCCATGTTTGATTGTGTGAATGATGTATTCTTTATCCAGGATCTCCACAGGTAATTTCTATGTTAGGAAACTCTTATCCCCCCGCTGGTGGTCCGCTTTCCCAAAGTCATGTGAACAATCTCAGTTCTATGGGAATGTTGAACGATGTCAACTCTAATGATAGTTCCCCTTTCGACATAAACAATGATTTCCCCCAGTTGACTAGTCGTCCTAGTTCAGCTGGTGGGCCTCAAGGACAAATTGGTAGTTAAAGAAAGATCTTGCACTTTGATTTCAGACTGTTTTTTCTTTCCTTTTGCTGGGGATATATTTTGAAGTGAATGTTACAGGTTCTCTACGAAAACAAGGTCTTGGAGTTAGCCCTATTGTTCAACAAAACCAAGAGTTCAGCATCCAAAGTGAGGATTTTCCAGCTTTGCCCGGATATAAAGGTGCATAGATGTTCTTTTGACCTGGCCAATGAAATAATTGGCCACTCTATAGTGAATTACATTTTTGGTTTTTGGTTTTTTATCTTTTATGTGTGTGGATATGACATTTTATCAATCTTCATATTAGTCAGCTCTCATGTGGTCAGTGGCCCGGAATCAAAAGAAATTTCTAATATTGTGCTCAGTTTCTGCATGTGAGGTGTTGATGCCGAGCATCTTTTTTACATGTTAGCTATCTTCAGATGATTTGGTGATGATTGAATATTTTGCTTGCTCGATGCCTTAATTAATAGTTGCATTTATTTTTTGAGCAGTGATGTCTGGAAGTTATGACACTGATCAGTATCACTAGAACTGTGAGTTGACTATACTGTTACATCTTATCCAGGTGGTAATGCTGATTATGGTATGGATTTGCACCAGAAAGAACATCTTCATGAGAATACCATGTCAATGATGCAATCTCAGCATTTCGCTGTAAGTTTTACTATTTAATAACATATTGAGCAACTCTTTATTATCTTTTCTCTAATTACTATTGTCATCATCGTTGTTATTATCATCTGCAACACACAGATGGGGAGATCTGCAGGGTTTAATCTAGGTGGAACGTATACATCCCATCGCACTCAGCAGCAACAGCAACAGCTACATGCGCCATCAGTTAGTAGTAGTGGTGTCTCCTTCTCATCTGTTAACAACCAGGATCTTCTCCATCTGCATGGCTCAGATATGTTCCCATCTTCACATTCTGCCTATCACTCACAGGTATGGCAGTCTGTTGCTGTATTCTATTTATTTGGTACATGGTTGGGTTATGAGAGAGCTTTTCTTTTTATTCTTTTTCCTGAAACAGAACTTAAAAGCATAAATATGCTCATAATAACATGCATTTGTTGTGAGAATTGGAACTGAGTAAATTCATAATCTAAGCGATGGTTTCACTACTCATAAACATTGTTTTGTGCTTCTCTCTCTCTTTTCCTTACTTTTTCTGTTTTTGTTGTCTATTAAATCCATTTCATCTCTGGTTCAGACCAGCGGACCACCTGGAATTGGTCTGAGACCTTTAAATTCTCAAAATCCAGTTTCGGGCACGGGCTTGTATGATCAGCATGTCCAGTATCAACATCAGAACCCATCCCAATTTCGCCTTCAACAGATGTCTACTGTCAATCAATCATTTAGAAATCAAGATATGAAATCTATACAGGCAGCACATTCTTCTACTCCTGACCCATTCGGCTTGCTTGGCTTGTTAAGTGTAATAAAGATGAGTGATCCTGATCTCACATCACTTGCTCTTGGGATTGATCTTACAACACTTGGGTTGAACTTGAACTCAACAGAAAATCTGCACAAAACTTTCGGTTCGCCATGGTCTGATGAACCAGCAAAGGGTGACCCAGAGTTCACAGTGCCACAATGTTATTACGCTAAACAACCACCTGCTCTACATGTGAGCTGCTCTTCGTTATTTTTTTAGTGGTTCTGACTTGAGGGCTTTACATATTTTTCTCTCTCACTTTGATCATTTTTTGGCGGCTGCAGCAAGGTTACGTTTCAAAGTTCACGCTGGAGACATTATTTTATATATTCTACAGGTGCTCATCTTTTATTTATTTTGGTTTTGTTATAGCTACGGGGTCAAACCTTTTTCGTAGCATTAATGGGGTTTCCTCTCTTTGCAGCATGCCTAAAGACGAAGCCCAAGTAAATGCTGCAAATGAACTGTATGCTCTCTTAGTCAATACATATGCATATACGTTCTTTGTTTTGAAGTTTTTTCTTCCTCTGCAATTTGTACTATTGAGGTTGGAATTCTACTTAGATATCCGCAACATGTGTTCTTGGCAGTTACAACAGAGGTTGGTTTTATCACAAGGAACATCGGTTGTGGTTCATCAGAGTCCCCAACGTGGAGCCACTAGTTAAAACAAACACATACGAGCGAGGATCTTATCACTGTTTTGATCCGAACACGTTTGAAACAATCCGAAAGGTTTGAGCAATTGTTATTTACTTATTTCACACATGTTTCTTTCATCATAACTCAAATTTGGCCTTCTGGATGTTAAAAGTAATAAATTTTCATTGCAGGATAATTTTGTTGTCCATTATGAAATGTTGGAAAAGAGACCAGCTCTACCTCAACATTAATCAACAAGTTGTTGTTTTTGAATTTACAATGTAAAGTGTCTGTTATGGAACTCATTCATTAGAATGTAAGTCAGCTTGCAGCATTAATGTTTTATTAAATTCAGCAAATT
>SKCR01049467.1:0-39797 GCA_019454045.1 Zanthoxylum bungeanum
ATAATTAATAAACTTAATTAACTTTATTTAGAAATCAATTTAAATTAAATTAAATTAAAATTAAAAACTAAAGAAGCGAGAAGTCAAAACGTTTAATTAAGAAAGACCAATATGAAAGGAATTCTAGAGTCTGATTTCATCTAACTATTCCCTATGTATTTGTTATTGTAGGAGTTGGTGCTTGGAGTGTCAATCCGAATTATATATTTTATCTTTTATTAATGAAATAACCATGTTTTCATTTCATACCTTATTAATGATATTGTCATTATGCGTATTAGATTGATGTATATATATGCTAAGAATGACATTGACCTTAGAATAGTCTTGTAGTAATACTGGACACTAGGTGGTCCGACATTGGGATAAGTATTACTATTGTAAATTATTTTTAAAGTATATATATATATATATATATATATATATTATATATATATATATTCCTAGTCGTTGATTTTGGAATAAGGTTGAATTCTTATAACCTAGAAGACTAACACATGTCGTGTATTGGAATTGGAGTTCCAATGGTTTAACCCGATGTACCATGAGTTTTGAAAAATCGTATAGACGTGTGAGTATTGGTTGGACCGAATACTGAATGACTCATAGGATTCCTAATAGTTGGAAGTACACACCACCGTCAATAGGAATCTCCTCGAGTCGAGTAGCATATGTAATCATTTGACAATAGGATAACATTGATTTTGTGTGAGATCCTCCACACTTTGATGTCATGTATGTCAGAAACCTTTCATGGTCTGGCCTCTAGATGTTCGTTGGGTATGGACCGATGCACTCAGTAATCAAGTGCGAAGCAAAATAAGATTTGTCAGCCCGTATGTATACCATAAAGGGTTTAGGTATCCATGTGAGTAAAGTCACGATTCTTAAATCTTTGGCCAAAGTCGATCACCTAAGGTGCATCGCATCAGTTATGAAGAATCGTGGACATATCGACATGAGATGTGCACCTCAGAAACATGACGGTGTATTATATGCTTCCTAAGCACAACTCGGATAACCTACGACGGAGGGATTGTTAAACATATGTGATGACCTCGACTTGTATAGTTCGAAAAGGTCGTTCGTGTTCTTCGCGAATTTAGAGGTGGCCGAATTACGTACATATTAGCTAGGCTTATATGGCGAACGTGTCTGAACGTAGAGAGTTCCAATATCAAGTGTACTCGTTGAGCACTTTGGTAACCAATTAATTTTGATAAAAAAAATATTTGATATTATAATTATCAACTAAGATAATCAAGTGTCATTGGATAATATTGATTATTTATTTTGACCTAATTGGATTAATTCAATAATTACACAATGGCTTAATTGTAAAATCATAATTATCTCTACCATTTGAGGATATTATGGTAATTATAAGTTTGTCATAATAGGTGGTTTTGACTTGATTTAATTGGATTAAATCAAAGTGGCAAACATTTAACTAATCTATTTCCTAATTCTTGTCTTGATTTAATTAGATTAAATCAAAGTGGTAGACAATGGAGATTAATCACACATAATTATACATATTTGGACAAATTAGATTAAGCCCACCTAAAAGTTGATTATGACTTTTATTAATTAAAAATTACCTAAGTTTTGCTATAAATAGCAAGCTTTAGGAAGGTTATAATTAAGCAAAGCAAAAGCTTGAGAAAGCTAAATACAAGCAAGAATTATAGAAATTAGCATAAGTTAGAGAAGTGTTTAGAGAACATTTGTGAGGTCTCTACAACATTTCAACTAGGAGATATCAAGATTGGATCTTGGGGTGAAGCTTGCCATCATTAGAATCAAGATTGGATCTTGGAGTCAAGCTTGCTAATTCTTGGAAGTTCTCCAAATATTTTCACAAGGTGAAGTAGATTGGATCTTTGAATCAACCTTGCTAGGTAAGTTTGATTCTCTCCAAAAGCTATATTTTTCATTAGTGAGACATATAGTGTTGAATTATGTATTAGATACATAATGTTGAAATTAGGCTAATTAATTGTGTAAGGATGCTTTGGAAGTATACAACACAATATGCTTGTAATTGGGTCAACATGTTTATTTTAGACATAGACATAAAATTAGAGTTTGGAACTATGGATAATAGCTTAAAGCTAATGCTACCATTCTAAAATCACTTTACCACATTTGGGTGATCTAGAATTGTTCACAAGACATTTCTTATTGGGATTCTAATTTGGTTTGTGTTTTGGATTCAAAATTTACGCAATTGCGTATTTAGAATAAATTTATATTTTTGTAAAAAATTTGATATTTTGAAAAACTTGAATTTTATTCTATAACATGTGTTGATATTGGTTTTGATGATAAAAATATTAGCAATTAGGGTAGAATACCCTAATTCCTTATGTACGGGCCAAATTTGGGCCCAAGGATAAAATCGTCTTTTCGCTTCTGATTTGTGGATAGATAAGGCCCAAGACAGCAGTCCGGCCCTAAAGACTTCAAAAGCCCAAAGACACGTCTCATATTTCCATCTTAATCTCTCAACTACTGTAACCCCGTTTTGCTAATAAATACACATACTCCACATGGTGATACTCTCCACTCACCAAAAGCTCATAATTATTAGACATGTTATAGGCCCATGTTTACTAATTACAGCTTCAAAACCAACTCAAAAGGTGATGACACTGATCCTATAAATAGCAACATAATTCAGAGCATTCTCATTCAAGTCTTACTTCACAAATTAGAACTCTCTGAGCTTCATACATTTCTAAACATAAACACACCGCCCTCACGACAATAAAATAGAGATTAAAGTAACATCAAGCCTTACTCTTCCTTATTTTCTGCTCTTCCTCGTCGGAGTGCCTACGGCACCCACCATACCGGTGGGCAGAAACCTCCTCACTTATTTTACCTTTATTTTGCAGGATCGCTAGTGCCCCATACTACAAATTCTCGATTGTGGACCTCGGGCGAAAATCAGCATCCACACCTTCAGCTCTCTGGAAAGAGATCTGAAGGTGTTAAAAGACGCAAATGAAATTAAAAATAAATAAATAAAATTGTTTGCACAGTGCGCGTGCTAAATTTATTTTTCTTCATTCTTGAGCTTCCGGACTCAAATTCAGTCCTGGTTTTTTCCTATACACTCGTAATGGAATATAGTATTTCCTTAAATTATTTAAAATACACCCATACTTGATATCCTTGGATTAGACTCATTTCTGCTACGCGGGATACCGATCCGACCCTAGGGGTACCGATCCGACCCTAGGGGTTCCACACTGCCTCTACAGTTATGTCAATCAATTATTACTCAATTTCTTAGTTTATTAGCCAATAATCCTAAATTATTCTACTTCCTCTCCCCGAGTGTCGAATGAAAATATTATTAATTAATGACTTTGATATCCTTTTAAAAATGAAATAATTAACAACTCATTACGTTTTGTGATTATTTGTTAACGATTTCAAAGGAATTATAGGCCGCTCGAACTCTATAAAATTTATAGATTATATTTTCTATATCCTATTCAAAATCTCATCTCCCGAGTGATAGATTCAAACATGGAATCATCTAATTTATTGCCAGCAAACCAGAAACATTAAACACAAGAAAATATAAATAAACTGATTTAAAACTTAATAATAATTAATTGGCAATCAAATACATAGGTTCAAGCTTAGGCTACATCATCTTCTAAAATAAGAAAATTAGTTCATGACTAAATAGAAGAACAATGAAAACAGAGTTAAGAACATGTTGAACATCATAAGATTTTGAAGAAATAAACTAGAAGATAAAACCTGAATCGAATCCATTCATCTTTGAATGTCACCATCTTCTTCTTATATTCTTACTCTTTAATTCCCTCATTGGATCTCTCTAAATTATGTGTTTTGAGTTATCTTGTTGTGTCGAATCTCCTCTCTAGGGTTTTAGACGAATTATATATTTATAGGGAAGTTCTGGAGTCATTCAGCATGTAGAAAATAGATTCCTTATGGTTCTAAATTTCTTCTGGGGCATCGCGACGCCAGCTTCTCTGGACAAACTTATGTTTTCTTCATGACTAGTGGCGTCGCGACGCCAGCTCCTCTGTCAGGATGACTTGTTTTTGCGTATTTTTCACTGCTTGCTTCTTTTAAATCCTTAAGCTCCCAAAACACGTTCATTTTCCCTAAGGTCCATTCTCTAATGCTTGTTATCAATAAAACTGATAAGTGTGAATTATACATACTCATCCATGCATCATCAGGTTGTTATTTTGTTAAATTCCATGTAATTTAATGTATTTTGGATTTGTTTGGTATTCTATTGATAGCGAGCATTAAGAGCATGGATTTTGGACAGTTGTACGCATTTTGAGAGCCTATGGATGCAAAGAAAGCACGCGAGAAAATCATATAAGAGCTGAACAGAGTCATCCTGGAATTAAGGATGGCGCCGCAGCGCCAACATGTGGCGTTGCGGCCCAAGCATGCCTCATATAAAATGCCCGAGGGTTTGGCGCCGCGGTGCCAACCTTCTGGCATCGCGACGCCATGCCAGAATTTGAGATGGATTAGGGCTTCAGCAGCAGATGCACGGAAGGACTCCGGGGTTTTCCTATAAATATAACATCACGTCCAAAACCTAAAGAGGCCGATTAGACATAGCAACAAAGTTCAAAACACTAAAATTAATACATCTAAAAGAGGAGATCAAAGCACAAAGGAAGGAGACAAGGTGGTGAAGTCCGGAAACACAAGGAATTTGATTCGAGTTTCATTCTCTTTATTTTTTCTTGAGACTCTTCTACTTATTATTATGTTCTGGATTCAATTGATGTTGTCTTTTAATTTAGTCATGAACTAATTCTCTTATTATATTGTATGATATAGCCTACTGCTTGAGACTATGTATTGATTGCCAAATAACTTTTATACAGTTTTCATTCAGTTTATTTATGTTTTCCTGTACTTAATGCTTCTTATTTGTTGGTCACAATTCTTATGATTTTATGTTTGAAATCTTTCGCTCATGAGAGGGGATTTCGAATAGGATTCGGGAAATATAATCTAGGAAGTTTATAGAGTTCGGGATATATTAATTCGTTTGCTTGAATTAAAATCCAATTTAATTTCGCATTGAAATCCAATTTCAATTAATATATCTAATATATTATTTTAGCCCAAATAAATAAATTAAATAGTAAAATCCAATTTAACTATTAAATTTACTTTGCCGATTAATTCCAAATTAATCGCGTTCTCTCTTTTAGACGAATTTAATCCCAGATAAATTCTTGACGCAATTAATCCCAGATTAATTTTCTGTCCCATAATTAATCCCAAATTAATTCTTGCCGTAATTAATCCCAGATTAATTTTCTCTCTAATAATTAATCATAGATTAATTCCGTTCGAGTCAAATGTCATCGGTGAATCTTTGGGAAGCGACCTAAGAGATCCCTGGATATGTTGGCAGTAAATACGGTCATAGGACTATCCGAACACGTGCGTACCCGGTACCACGTTCTTACCGATTTACAAGACATGGTTGGCTTCTAGCAAAGCACTGTGCCTACCCAATTCTCCAGAAATATTCAACGAGGAATATATAACCTTTATCAGGCGCAGTATACAGTGTATTGCGTATTACGATCCACTATCAGATGTCACATGCTAGGCCTGGGGCTAGAATTGTGTCTGCCCCATACGAAGCATATATCGGATCACTAGCAACTAGTCTCTGTAATCGGATAATCATGGCCCAATCATACTATCTCGATAGCTGCAGCATTTAAGAGTACCAGTTCTGTATCCCTGCGTGATCATCATCTCCATATGACTGAAGTGATACTTCCATCTTGACATCACACCAAATACACTACAATTCTCAGTGTACCTAGAAGAGGCGTACACAGAACCTGTTAAAGCTCCAGACGACCAAAACCAAAGTATACTGATTTTCGTAAGTATTAAAGATGCAAGTCTCAGGTTAAGGCCAAATACACCTACCCTGATGTGGATTCCCATAGACACATAGTCATACTACCAATTGGATTCTGATGGGCTATCCAGAGTGAAGTTGTTCCCGTTCCAACGGCTAACAGAACTTGTTATCACACTTGCATAAGTATCCAATACTTAAATTTATGAGAACTATGCCGTTAAGCTTCCATAACGCGCACAAGTGTAATACTAGCCTATTCCGCATTATCGATGTCCAGTCTCGATAATACTATGACTAGAGATATTTAATGATTAAACTTTTCGTGGATTAATCCCGTCTCATATCATATTAATCTGGTACTAATCATAGGGACTTTTATCATTTATATATCCAAGTAATCCAATTACAAATGATAAAAGAGCAATTTCTTTTGTCACATAGTTAATTTGTACAAAGAAAACCATGTCTTTTACAAATAGTGATATTATGGGTCATAATTATCCAACACGTAAACCATTAACCACTTCCAATGGCCAAGTGAACGCACTACGGTGACCAACGTGGCAGGCATACATGAAATAGACCCTCTAGTTACACTAACAACTCAAATTTCAACCCTCTTGACTCATGTAGCAGCCATGACAAATCAACGAGTACAACCATCTATTGAATATGCGGCGGCTGCAAATATGCTGTTATTGGAAGGAGACCCGAGTTTTGAGCAAGTTCATTATGTGAATGATAGGAACTTCAACAATTATAGAGGTAACCCTTCATCAAACCATTATCATCCTGGACTTCGTCACCATGAGAACTTCTCTTATGCCAACACAAATAATGCCTTGCTACCCCCACCTGGTTTCAACAACCAGATGTCAGAGCCGAAACCATCATTAGAATACCTCATGAGCACATTTGTCGCCAAATCCACATAGAGGTTTGAAAATAATGAGTCACGTCTAAACAACATTGAAACCCACATGGGAAATATAGAGGCGACGATGAAATCATTGGAAGTCCAAATTGGCTAGCTTGCCTCTTCGATTACACACCCACAGAAATGGGCATTCCCAAGAAATACCGAGATAAACCCTTTAGGAATAGTGTCAGACTATCACCCTAAGGAATGGAAGACATGTCAGAAATACCTCTGATGATCAAAGCAGCCAAGACAAGGAAGTAGAGACACAAGAGGATACAATAACAATAAGAGACCAGAGTGAACCCTCTCCAATATATGTGAAACCTCAAATTCCTAAGACATCTTTTCCGTATCCCCAGAGATTCCAAAATAAGAAGTTGGATGTGCAATTCGCTAAATTTTTGGATATTTTCAAAAAGATTCATATCAACATTCCCTTCACAGATGCTTTGGAACAAATGTCCAACTATGTAAAGTTCATGAAAGAGATCATGTCCAAGAAAAGAAAGTTAGAAGATTTTGAAACAGTGAATCTCACAGAGGAATGCATTGCAATAATCCAAAAGAAATTGCCTCAAAAGCTTAAAGACCCATGGAGCTTCAATATACCTTGCAACATCAGAGGCTCTACCTTTACTAAAGCCCTATGTGATCTAGGAACAAGCATTAATTTGATGCCTCTTTATGTTTTCAGAAAAACTGGGCCTTGGTGATGCAAAGCCAACAACTATCATATTGAAATTGGCGGATAGATCTATCACTTATCCTAAAGGAGTCAATGAAGATGTGTTAGTAAAGGTAGATAAGTTCATATTTCCAGCAGATTTTGTAGTGTTGGATATGGAAGAAGATCAAGAAATCCCTCTGATTATTGGACGCCCATTCTTGGCAACTGGGAAGGCTTTGATTGATGTGCAGAAAGGAAAATTAACATTGAGAGTAGGCGAGAAAGAAGTGACATTCAACATTTATCATGCCCTCAAATATCCTGAAAAAGTGAGTACTTGTAACCGAGTAGATGTGGTAGAAACTTGTGTGCAAGAGACATACCTTGAAAACGAGCCAACAGATCCTTTGGAATGGTGCCTTGTAAACTCTGCCATCGACATAGAGACATCAGTTGATAATTGGGACCTTAAGCAGATGACCTTAGCACTCGAAAGTCTGCCAAAGGAAACAGTAGCAAGGGTTCAAGTTGAAGCACTACATGACCACCATCAATGGAGGCTAAAAAGGATACACTGGAGTTAAAAGCACTGCCAAAGCATCTCCGCTATGCATTTTTGGGTGAGAAATCAATATTTCTTGTGATCATCTCTTCAACACTTTCCACCGTGGAAGAAGATAAATTATTATGAATCTTAAGGAAATATAAGTCTATTTTGGAATGGTCAATAGCAGACATAAAAGAGATTAGTCCTTCAATCTGCATGCATAAAATTTTGATATAGGACATCTATAAACCCTCTATCGAACATCAAATGAGGTTGAATCCAGCCATGAAAGAAGTAGTAAGGGCTGAGGTGCTGAAATGGCTAAAAGCAAGAATCATATATGTAATTTCAGATAGTTCATGGGTGTCACCAGTCCAAGTGGTACCTAAAAAGGGAGGAATGACAGTGGTCAAAAATGACAATGATGAGATCATCTCCACGAGAACTGTTACTGGGTGGAGTGTCTGCATAGATTGCATGAAACTCAATAAGGCCACCAGAAATGACCATTTCCCTCTGCCATTCATAGATCAAATGTTAGACCGATTGGCCGGTTTTTAGTATTATTGTTTCCTAGATGGCTATTTCGGATACAATCAAATCGCCATAGCACCAGAAGATCAAGAAAAGACAACATTTACTTGCCCTTATGGTATATATGCTTTCCGGAGTATGCCTTTCGGATTTTGTAATGCTCCAACCACTTTTCAGCGGTGTATGATGGCCATTTTCTCAGATATGGTGGAAGAGATTCTAGAAATCTTCATGGATGATTTTTCTGTATTCGGCTCAACCTTCGATCACTGTTTGCACAACCTATCTTTAGTTCTACAGAGATGTGATGAGAAGAGTTTGGTGTTGAATTGGGAAAAGTGTCATTTCATGGTTCAAGAAGGTATCGTGCTAGGTCATAAGATATCCTCGAAGGGGGTGGAAGTTGATAGAGCCAAAATAGTAGCAATTGAAAAGCTTCCGCCACCAATAAATGTTAAATGAGTAAGGAGTTTCCTTGGCCATGATGGGTTCTATCGATGATTCATAATGAACTTTTCTAAAATTGCTAAGCCACTTTGTAATCTTTTAGAAAAAGATTATCTCTTTGAAATGGATGAGGAATGCTTACAAGCCTTTAACAGGATTAAACAAGCATTAATTTCAGCTCCGATCATGATAACCCCAAATTGGAATGAACCATTTGAAGTGATGTGTGATGCTAGTGACCATGCCATTGGTGTAGTATTTGGCCAGAAACGTGACAAAATTTTCAGAGTGATCTACTATTCAGGCAGAACATTGGATGATGCTCAACAAAATTACACCACCACCGAGAAGGAAATACTGGCGGTCGTGTTTGCCTTTGACAAATTTTATACCATATCTAATTGGGATGAAGGTGATTGTCTATACAGACCATGCAGCTATTCGTTACCTGTTTGAAAAGAAAGATGCCAAACCTCATTTGATACGATGGGTACTTTTGTTACAAGAATTTGATCTTGAAATACGAGATAAGAATGGGAGCGAGAATATGGTTGTTGATCACTTATCCCGAATCAAGCCTTAAGAACCCATTGATGGCATTATTCAAGAGGTTTTCTCGGATGGGCAACTCTTCGAGGTATTTACAAGAATCCTTTGGTTCGCAGATTATGCCAATTATTTAGCTTGTGGAGAATTGCCACAGTACAGTACTTACGAGCAAAGGAAGAAATTCCTTCATGATGTAAAATTTTACCTCTGGATGAACCATTAATTTTCAAGAGATGCCCAGATCAAATAATCCAGAGGTGTGTCCCAGATGAAGAAGTTCGAGAAATCCTCAGTCAATGTTATTCTGCCCCTTACGGAGGAAACTTTGGCGCCATAAGAACTGCTGCTAAGATACTCCAATTTGGATTCTATTGGCCTACACTGTTTCGTGATAGTTATCAGTTTTTTAAAACATATGATCGCTGCCAATGGCTCGAAAACATCTCCAAGTGTCAGGAATTACCTTTAAATAACATTTTAGAGGTCGAGCTCTTAGATGTCTGGGGAATTGATTTTATTGGGCCATTCCCTCATTCATTTGGCCAAACATATATTTTATTAGCAGTTGACTATGTATCCAAATGGGTGGAAGCAGTTGCTACATCTACTAATGATGCAAGGGTTGTCATCAAGTTTGTACAAAAAAAACATCTTCACCGGATTTGGTACCCTAAGAGCCATTTTGAGTGATGAAGGTACACACTTTTGCAAAACAAGCTCTTCAATGCTTTTCTTGCAAAATATGGTGTGAGGCATAAACTTGCTTTGGGCTATCATCCATAAACAAATGGCCAAGTTGAAGTATCCAATCGGGAGATCAAACAGATCCTGGAGAAAATGATAAATACCAACCGAAAGGATTGGGCTATGAAGCTTGATGATGCCTTATGGGACTATCGGACTGCGTTCAAAATGCTTATCGGGATGTCACCATACCGATTGGTGTTTGAAAAAGCGTGTCACGTGCTGGTTAAATTGGAGCATCGCGCCTTTTGGGTGGTTCAAAAATTGAATTTCGATCTAAAAGCAGCAAGTGCACAACGCCTCCTTCAATTAAATGAAATGACGGAATTCTGCAATGATGCTTATGAGATTGCCAAGATCTATAATGAGCGAACAAAGCAGTGGCATGACAAACAAATACTCCAACGAGAATTCCATCCTGGCCAGCAAGTGTTGTTATTCAATTCGAGACTCAAACTGTTTCCTGGTAAACTAAAATCGCGATGGTCTAGCCTTTTTACCATTAAGGAAGTTTTCCCATATGGAGCGATTGAAGTACACTGCCAGGATGGGTGAGTCTTCAAAGTCAATGGTCAACGCTTGAAACACTACTACGGGACTGAATGGAGAATACTTGACAACATTCCTCTTGATGACCCGAAGTAAGAGTGACATGATGTCAGGCTGAAGATAATAAATCAAGCGCTTATTGGGAGGCAACCCAATGAATAAGTTTTTCGGTTTATCTCTTATTTAATTTTAAATTAAATTAAATTTCAAAAACAAATGTGTACGTCACGACGCCAACTTATGGCGTCCCGGTGCCAGCCCACACAACACATGACTCCCAAGAATAATGCACTGCAGTGCTAACTTCTTGCGTCGCGGCGCGTCGCTAAAATCCTGCCACACTACAAAGCCCTCACAGGCGCGTCCAGATGCCCAAACCCACAACCAAGAAACTTCTTCTACAGCTCACAGTGCCCATAAATGATAGTAGTGAAGAGAAGCTCTTGATCTTGCTTACGATCAGCCACAAGTCCCATGCTTGAGTTGTATTTATTGTATGTGAAGAGGCCTTTAACCATTATAATGCCTTGCTTTCAAAGAACCTTATTCGTGAGCGAGGCATACGGGTCTCCATTCTGCATGGTCCTGACATAGCACAGATTATTCAAAATCAGGGATGGGAAGAATTCACTAGACCCCATTCCGATGCAGTTGTACCTGTGGTTCGCGAATTCTATGCCAATTTAAAAGTGCGCCACGAGGACATGAAGGTGTTTATCCGAGGAAAAATGGTACCATTCGACCAGCACGCCATCAACACTGTCTATTAGTTGCCAGACATGGAAGATGACGAATATACAACATATTTAGCAGAGGACCTTGATTATGAGGAGATAATCACCACCTTATGTGGAGACGGTGCCAATTGAAAAATAAATCAAGGCGTCACCGTTCATTTTAACAAAATGACCTTAGAGAAGTATGATAAGGCCTGGTTCTTTTTCGTCTCTGCGAAACTTATGCCAACAAGTCACAGTTCACATGTCACTAAAGACCGTGCCACTTTAACTTACGCAATTATCATGGGTAAATCCATTAATGTTGGACGTTTAATTCAAGACTCTATTCTTGATGTTGTGCGGGGAGGTACTACACGTGGGCTTCCTCACCCATCTCTGATCACCGATTTATGTCACAATGCGGGGGTTCCACAGGACAAGGGTAAATAACTACTGACTGCTCAGGTTCCGATCGATGTGGGTATTCTTGTCCGTTACCAGACCAAGGATGATGATGACACACTAGAGTCTGGTCCGTCCAGAGTAGTCAGTTCCTCCCGAGGTGCAAGTTTGGCCTGTCATCATCCGTTAATGATTCCTACATCTCGTCTCAATTTGGGAGAACATTTATCTTTACTCGAGACAGAGACCATACGCCATCGGCAAATGGAGCGTGTTTTTCAGGAGCGGGTGGACAACTATATGGCCTATTCCATGGACTTCAATACTGTCTTGGTTGAGATGTTTGAGAATAGCGTACTGAACTTCAGACCTAATGCAGTACGTTTTCCTTCACAACCCATCTTTCCACTATATTCAGCTGATGCATCTGATGAATGAGGATTGACTATTGCTATCTCAAGTACGTGCTTTGAACTTAAAATTTTCTTATTTTGAGCATTGATGGCACTGCTCAGTTCAAGTTTGGGGTGTGTTCTTAGTTTATATGTGTGGTATTGGATATGTGTGTGTTGGGTTGTATATTTATGTTATTTTTGTTAGGTTCTCTAAGAACAATTCCAAGATCAAATAAGCATATAAGATGTGAATACTCGAAGTAAGAATGCGGAAAAATACTTACAACGATCGGTTTCTTGGATGTGTTGAGAACAAAAATTTGTCTCCTTTAGAAGTGCTCCAAGCTCCTCTCTTTGATTGTATGTTGAGCTCCAAGCTTGGTGAATGAATTCCAAACTCAATGGATGTTTCCCTATCACCTTTGTAAACCCTTTGATGTGCTAGCAATGAAGATTTTTGAATCAAAAATCAAGAAGCAATTGAGGGAGAGTTTCGGCCACTATAGAGGAGAAGAGAGAGCTTTTGTCTTTTGGTTTTTTTTTTTCTAAAACCAAATACAACTTATGAAAGTCACACCCCTAAAGTTGGTATATCATTTACCACAAGCAAAAGCAAAGTCTTGGAGGGAAAATTGGCAATTAATGCCTCTAACCACTTCCATCACTCAACTTGACACTTGATGGACAATTGATGTAAGTTTGTGGGACCCACTTGAATTCAAAATTCAAGTGGCTTGCTCTACACACTTCGGGCTTGGGTTCGCTTAATCCGATTAAACGAATTTTCCGTCGCGACGTAATTAAATAAAATTTAATTAAATAATAATACCTCACAAAATTATTACGAAATTCGCTCACGAATTAATTCTAAATTAATTCGTTCGCCCGAATTAAAATTCAATTTTAATTCCGCTTTGAAATCAAATTTCATTTAATATATCGAATATATTATTTTATCGATTAATTTCGAATTAATCGTTCTCTCTCTATTAATTGAATTTTATCCCAGATAAATTCTCGCCGCAATTAATCCTAGATTAATTTTCTCTCTCTCTCATAAATAATCCAAGATTAATTCTGTTCGAGTCATACGTCATCGGTGAAGCTTGAGGAAGCTACCCATGAGATCCCTGGATATATTGGCAGTAAATCCGGTCGTCGGACTATCCGAACACGTGCGTACCCGGTACCACGTTCCAACCGATTTACAAGACATGGTTGGCTTCTAGCAAAGCGTCGTGCCTACCCAATTCTCCAGAAATATTCTTTAAGGAATATATAATCTTTGTCCGGCGTAGTATACGTAGTATTGCGTATTGTGATCCAATATCTGATGTCACATGTAAGGCCTGGGGCTGGAATAGTGTCTGCCCCGTACGAAGCATATATCAGATCACAAGCAACTAGTCTCTATAATTTGATAATCATGACCTTGTCATATTATCCCGATAGTTGCAACATAATAGAGAACTAGTTCTGTATCCTGCGTGATCATCATCTCCATATGACTGAGGTGATACTTTCGTCTTGACATCACACCCAATACACTACGATTCTCAATAAACCCAGAAGAGGCGTACACAGAACCTGTTAAAGTCCCGGACGACCAAAACCAAAGCGTATTGATTGTCGCAAGTATTAGCGATGCAAGTCTCAGGTTAAGACCAAATACACCTACCCTGATACGGATTCCCATAGACACATAGTCATACTACCAATGGGATTTCGCGGGGTCTATCCAGAGCGAAGCTGTTTCCGTAACATCGGCAAACACAACCTCCTGTTACACTTGCATAAGTATCTAATACTTAAACATATGAGAACATACTGTTACGCTTCCATAACACGCACAAGTGCAATACTAGTCTATTCCGCATTATCGATGTCCAGTCTCGATAATACTATGACTAGGGATATTTAATGATTAAACCTTTGTGGATTGATATTGTCTCATATCTTATTAATCTGGAACTAATCATAAGGACTTTTATAATTTATATGTATTCAAGTAATCTAATTACAAAATGATAAAATAACAATTTCTATTGTCACATAGTTAATTTGTACAAAAACCACAATGTCTTTTACAAATAGTGACGTTATGGGACATAATTGTCCAACAATCTCCCACTTGGCCTATAGCCAGTCACTCAAGTATCTAACACCTGAACTATGTACATGTCGCTCAAAATTTTGTTGATGAATAACTTTCGTCAGCGGATCTGCAATGTTGTCATCTGATGTGACCTTCTCGATATTCATATTGCCACGATGTATGATCTCACGAATCAGATGGAAACGTCGAAAAACATGCTTGGATCGTTGATGAGACCGCGGTTCCTTAGCCTGCGTTATAGCCCCGTTATTGTCACAATACAATGGAACAGGCTCAGCTGCTAACGGAACTACTCCTAATCCAATTAGGAATTTACGGATCCAAACTGCCTCTTTTGATGCCTCAGCTACAGTGATATATTCCGCTTCTATTTTTGAATCGACAACAGTCTCTTGCTTGGAAGATTTCCAGCTTACTGCTCTGTTGTTCAAACAAAATATATACCCAGTTTGTGACTTACAGTCGTCTTTATCGGTTTGAAAACTTCCATCAGTAAACCCAGTTACCTCAAGTTCTCCATCTCCATAGATTAAAAAAACACCCTTAGTTCGTCTAAGATACTTAAGGATGTTCTTAACTGCCATCCAGTGACCATCACCTGGATCGGCCTGATAGCGACTACACATGCTCAAAGCATACGAGACATCGGGTCGCGTACATATCATGGCATACATGATCGATCCGACTGCAGAAGCGAACGGGATCTGACTCATGTTGTCTCTCTCATCTTGAGTTTTAGAACACAAGTCCTTAGATAGAGTGACGCCATGTGACACTGGCAACAATCCCTTCTTAGACTGTTCCATGTTGAATCTCTTCAAAACTTTGTCAATGTACTTGCTCTGGGAGAGACCAAGCAGCTTTCTAGATCTATCCCGGTAGATCTTTATTCCCAGAATAAAGGCTGCTTCTCCCAGATCATTCATGGAGAATTTTAATGAAAGTCAAGCTTTCACCGATTGTAGCATGGGAATATCATTTCCAATAAGCAATACATCATCAACGTAAAGGACAATGAATGTCAGTGCGCTCCCACTAACCTTCTTATATACACAAGGACCATCCTCGTTTTGAACGAAATCATATTCTTTTATGATCTCATCAAAACGTTGGTTCCAAGAACGCGATGCTTGCTTCAATCCATAAATGGATCGATTTAACTTAAAAACTTTGTTTGCAAGTCTTGGTTCGACAAAACCATCAGGCTGTTGCATATAAACATCCTCCAAAAGGTTTCCGTTAAGGAAAGCGGTTTTGACGTCCATCTGCCATATTTCGTAATCAAAATATGCAGCAATAGCAAGCATTATCCGAATGGATTTAATCATGACAACTGGTGAAAAAGTTTCATCATTATCGACACCATGTCGTTGACGATACCCTTTTCACTATAAGTCTAGCTTTGTACGTTTGTATGTTTCCATCCATGTCGGTCTTCTTCTTGAAGACCCATTTGCAACCAATAGGCTATACGCATTCTGGTGCATCAACCAGTGTCCAAACTTGGTTGGTGTACATGGAATCCATTTCGGATTTCATGGTATTTTTCCATAAACCGAAGTCGATACCTTGTATCACTTCCTCATACGTAGCCGATTCGTCCTCAAATAAGATTAATATCCACATGAGGTGAGATCAGAAACCCATACCTCTCAGGTTGTTTTCTGACTCTCTCTGACCTACGCAGTTCTTGTGTATTCGAAGATTATGGTACAATCTCATCCCTGATGAACTGTTCATGTTCTGTTAAGGAATCGGTGCCAGGAATAATATCACTCTGATTTTCATCAAGTTCTACTTTCCTCCCACTTACCACTGCATTTAGGAATTCATTCTCAAGGAAAACCGCATATAGAGCAACAAATATTTTGTTCTCTTGTGGGTTGTAGAAGTAATATCCTTTGGTTTCCCTAGGATAACCTATAAATAGACATTTATCTGATTTGGGTTCAAGTTTGGTACCATCCAAACGTTTAACGTATGCCCAGCAACCCCAAATCTTCAGGAATGAGAAACCCGGTTTCTTTCCTGTCCATATTTTATACGGAGTCTGTTGAACAGACTTTGACGGAACCTTATTCAAAATAAGTATTGCACTGTTCAATGCATATCCCCAGAAGGAAATTGGTAGCTCATTGTGACTCATCATAGACCTTACCATGTCCAACAAAGTTCGATTTCTCCATTCGGACACACCGTTTAATTGCGTTGTTCCGGGAGGAGTCCACTGTGAAAGAATACCATACTCTTTCAAGTAATCAAGAAACTCATTGCTCAAGTATTCTCCACCACGGTCCGACCGTAATGTCTTAATACTTTTGCCGGTCTGTTTTTCTACTTCGTGTCGAAACTCTTTGAATTTCTCAAAGGTTTCCGACTTATGTCTCATAAGATACACATAATCATAACGCGATGCATCATCCGTAAAGGTTACGAAGTATTCATATCCACCTCTAGCCTGGCTAGACATGGGCCTACATACGTCACTATGAACGAGGGCTAACAGTTCGGTGGCACGTGCACCTTTACCGTTAAAAGGTGTTTTTAGGCATTTTGCCTAATAAACAAGATTCGCAGACGTCATATGAATTTGGATCAAATCCGTCCAAGTACCCACTCTTCGAAAGTGTGGATATGCGAGTCTTGTTAATGTGTCCCAGACGACAATGCCACATATAAGTTTCATCTTTGTTACTTAATTTAAGTCTTTTGTTTGTTACATTATATGTTTGAGATTGATTTATATTCAAAATATAAAGACCATTATACACATCAGCACTGCATATCTCAATATCATTTTTATACATAAAACACCCAGTGTTTCTAAATACAAAAGTATACCTACATTGGGCTAAACAAGATACAGAAATAATATTCCTAGTCAAACTAGGTACATAATAACAGTCTGATAAGTTTAGTACATGCCCCGAGGGCAGTTCCAATATATAAGTCCCTACAGCCAAAACAGCGACTCTAGTCCCGTTTCCAACTCGTAGGTCAATCTCTCCTGAGACCAGTCTCCTGCTAATCTGCAGATCCTGCACATCAGTACATATATGAGTACCACAACCAGAATCAAAAATTCAATTTTTAAAACTAGAAGTAGACATGTTTATTTCTATAACAAACATACCTGAAGTTAGTGCCTTGCCCGCTTTGATTTCCTTCATGTGCGCCTTGTACTCATGGCAGTCACGCTTCCAGTGACCCCGTTTGCCACACTATAGGCAGACATCTTAGGATTTATCCTTAGCCTTCCCAGAAGACTTTGATGATTTGACCTTGCCCTTCTTCTTCTTCTTCTTCTTCTTCTTCTTCTTTACACCTCCAGTAGCCTTTGGCCAAGCCTTGGCAGACTGAGATGTTGAAGCAAAGTGCTCCTCGCGCTTTTTGCCCTTCAATAGCTCTTTTTCTGCTTCACGCAGCATTGCCATCAACTCTCCAATAGTATGGTCTTGGTTCATCATATTGTAGTTCATGATGAACCCGCTCCAGCTGTCAGGAAGAGACTGCAAGATCAAATTTATAAAAGTCTCAGCCTCAAAGGTTATGCCTAGTTGACCCATGTGTTCGATGTCAGTAATCATCTGCGACACATGATGCTCGACAGATGTACCCTCTGACATTCGAGAGCGAAATGGCTTCTTCTACAATTCATACCTTTGCGATCTAAGGTTAGATCGATGAAGGTCCTTCAATTTTGCCATCATAGTATAGGGATCCAATCTCTTGTTCTGGCGACGAAATTGAGGGGTCATTGCTGCGAGCATGACATATTGAGCAGCTGAGTTGTCATCGCTATGAGTCTTCCAAAGCTCAAGCTCAAGCGGCTGCTCATTTCCGGGCTTAGGCCTGAAAGGTCTCTCTATCGTATAGAGCATTCTCTCAGCCCCCAGGACAATCCTGAGGTTCATATTCCAGTCAGGAAAGTCTGCACCATTAAAGACATTTTCGCCCATGATAATGTCTCTAACCCCGATCTTTCCAGCCATCTTAATTGCAATAGTCTAACTATTCAATTAACGATTTTTGGGTACATTCCAATTGTAACAAGAAAATAATAAAATATTAGTCCAACTAATAAATACATAAAATGACGAAATAATTTGAAAGCGCGTATTGGCAAGTATTTGAACAAAATTGCAAATTCAATACTAGCCTCCCACTATTTTTCGGCGAGCCTCTAACCATCTGTTGAGTACTCGGGAAACCTAGTTTCCTAGTGGGCTATGATCCCGTTAAATAACACACAACCTTGACTTTGGCCAACAAGTTGCATGATATTTAACTAGGTAGATCTCTAAGATCAATTGGATCTCATCCAATTCCTAGATCCGGTAGGTGGACCTCTAAGTCCGAAACATATATACGATATATATGCCAATATATCCAATATATATTTTCCTAACATTTTCCTCTAAATCAACTAAGCCTTGGCTTTGGCTCAACAAGCATAATGATTCCAGTTAAGTGGGACCCATTGACCTTGGAGAACTTCGTAATCCATGTCGATGAATAAGAAGTGTCATTGACTTTGGCCAACAAATCACAACTTGCCCAAGACATGCGATATGGAACAAAGCTTTCATGGTTCAAACACATCCGCGATGGACATTGATCTTGACTTTGGCCAACAAACCAATGCCAATCTTGGATCTTGAGAAAGAACCATTCAATGGAAGGAAAACGCTTAATATTTGATTGAGGGTTTTTCGTGTAAATTGGCAACCAATTTATTATCTTTGATTAGGTCTCATCATACACCCTTAAGCATGCATTCTAAAAGCATAATAAGGCGCGAATAAAATAATAATGATATGCGGATGGATACTTAACAAATTGTTCCTAGAACAAATCACTTCATTTCCTCTCCCCGACTAGCACTATTTTAACCTCTACCCAATTACATAATACAATAAAGAAACCTCATTACATTGAGAGAAATTGGTGAGAAGAGAATTACAAAGAGTCAATAGATAAAGGCTGGACACGCAGGTCCAATTTAATAAATTCTAAATTCATTACAACAATTTCCAAAATTGCCCCCACCCGTCTAATATCCATCTGATATACATTATTCATACAATACATCCATGTATTCACACAAAACATGTTATTCAATCAATCTAATCCAATTAATTAATCTTTGAATTAAGTGATCATTCAATGTTCAAACAACGATTTGATTTACGCTAGTCCAACTCGTTAAAGAATAAGTACTCAAAGTGCATATTCTTGAATTATACCGAACTATAATTTTAAATCCAATTTAATTTTTATTCAATACTAATTCATATTTAATTCCAAATTAAATAATTACACTTTATTAATGTGCCTTTTAGACTTAGATTCTAAATTCAATCTTAATGGGTCTCAAAGGCCCAATTAACATCCAATGTCAATTTAATTAAAGTCCAATGGGCTTTTAATTAATTCATAAGGCATGGGCTTTGGATAATATGGGTCAAACCCAAATGCCAAGGCCCAATAAAGGAATCACCTTATTTGCCATAAAATTAATTTCGGCCCATTAGGCCCAATTAAATTTTAAAAGGCCCATTTCTTATTTATGAACTTTATGGAATGGTTTTAGGCCCAATTTGGATCCAATCCAATTGTCCTAAACCAACTTGGCCCAACCAAGCCCATAAGGCCCAAATATAAAAAAATTTAGCCCAATTCCAAATTTAAGCCTAATTAATTAAATTCCAATATTCCAAATATCACAATTTATTTAATTAAAGTGTATAGCCATAATTAATTAGTTAAATTAACATTTCCAAAATACCAATTTACATAATTAATCATGCTTTATCATTTTCAATTCATGTCCAACATAATTGAAGCAAAATCAACCTCATTCCATGCTCTTTCACTCACGGCAATATAGGCTTTTAATATCCGATTTTGATTTCAATCCAATTAAATCACAAATCAATATACTCAAGCATTTTAAACACTTCCAATGGTCTAAAAAATCAAAAATCACCATGACATATTAAGGCTGAAAGTCTCGGCCAAGCCATAAAATTTGGGGAAAATTATTTAATCAATTTTTCATAAAATTAATCATGCATAACTCTAAGTTATCATAATGTAAGCATACTCAAACAATCAATTTGATAAAATCATGCTCCAAGCAAAAATACCCAAATTCAATATTATCAACCCTAATTCATTTCATGCTTAAATTGGCTCATGATATCATTGTTAGGTTCTCTAAGAACAATTCCAAGATCAAATAAGCATAAAAGATGTTAATACTCGAAGTAAGAATGCGGAAAAATACTTACAACGATCGGTTTCTTGGATGTGTTGAGAACAAAAATTTGTCTCCTTTAGAAGTGCTCCAAGCTCCTCTCTTTGATTGTATGTTGAGCTCCAAGCTTGGTGAATGAATTCCAAACTCAATGGATGTTTCCCTATCACCTTTGTAGACCCTTTGATATGCTAGCAATGAAGATTTTTGAATCAAAAATCAAAAGCAATGGAGGGAGAGTTTCGGCCACTATGGAGGAGAATAGAGAGCTTTTAGTTTTGGTATTTTTTTTTTTTTTGATTTCTAAAACTAAATACAACTTATGAAAGTCAAACCCCTAAAGTTGGTATATCATTTACCAAAAGCAAAAGCAAAGTCTTGGAGGGAAAATTGGCAATTAATGCCTCCAACCACTTCCATCACTCAACTTGACACTTGATAGACAAGTGATGTAAGTTGGTGGGGCCCACTTGAATTCAAAATTCAAGTGGCTTGCTCTACACACTTCGGGCTCGGGTTCGCTTAATCAGATTAAATGAATTTTCCATCGCGACGTAATTAAATCAAATTTAATTAAATAATAATAATGCCTCGTAAAATTATTACGAAAGTCGCTCGCGAATTAATTCTAAATTAATTCATTCGCCCGAATTAAAATCCAATTTTAATTCCGCTTTGAAATCTAATTTCATTTAATATATCGAATATATTATTTTATCGATTAATTCCGAATTAATCATTCTCTCTCTATTAATTAAATTTTATCCCAGATAAATTCTCGCCGCAATTAATCATAGATTAATTTTCTCTCTCTCATAATTAATCCCAAACTAATTCTGTTCGAGTCATACGTCATCGGTGAATCTTCGGGAAGCGACCCATGAGATCCCTGGATATGTTGGTAGTAAATCTGGTCGTCGGACTATCCGAACACGTGCGTACACGGTACCACGTTCCTACCGATTTACAAGACATGGTTAGCTTCTAGTAAGCGTTGTGCCTACCCAAATCTCCAGAAATATTCTTTAAGGAATACATAATCTTTGTCAGGCGTAGTATACGTAGTATTGCGTCTTGCGATCCAGTATCTGATGTCACATGCAAGGCTTGGGGCTGGAATAGTGTTTGCCCCGTACGAAGTATATATCGGATCACAAGCAACTAGTCTCTATAATCGGATAATCATGACCTTGTCATATTATCCTGATAGTTGCAACATAATAGAGAACCAGTTCTGTATCCCTGCGTGATCATCATCTCCATATGACTGAGGTGATACTTTCGTTTTGACATCACACCCAATACACTACAATTCTCAATAAACCCAGAAGAGGCGTACACAGAACCTGTTAAAGTCCCAGACGACCAAAACCAAAGCGTATTGATTGTCGCAAGTATTAGCGATGCAAGTCTCAGGTTAAGACCAAATACACCTACCCTGATGCGAATTCACATAGACACATAGTCATACTACCAATGGGATTTTGCGGGGTCTATCCAGAGCGAAGCTGTTTCCGTAACATCGGCAAACACAACCTCCTATCACACTTGCATAAGTATCCAATACTTAAACATATGAGAACTATGCTATTACGCTTCCATAACACGCACAAGTGCAATACTAGTCTATTCCGCATTATCGATGTCCAGTCTCGATAATACTATGACTAGGGATATTTAATGATTAAACCTTTCTGGATTGATACTGTCTCATATCTTATTAATCTGGAACTAATCATAAGGACTTTTATAATTTATATGTATTCAAGTAATCTAATTACAAAATGATAAAATAGCAATTTCCATTGTCACATAGTTAATTTGTACAAAAACAACAATGTTTTTTACAAATAGTGACACTATGGGTCATAATTTTCCAACAATTTTCATGATTTAGTTCTTTTATTTCTGGCATGTAATTGTGTGATGTAAAAAAAAAAAAAAAAGTCTGGGAATAATGGATGCTGCTTTAATGATGAGGTTGTTTGCATAGTATGAGAACTTAGAAAATGATGAGTATTTGAAAATCTTTTATCTGATGCCTTGAGTAAGAGATCTAGGTCAGACTCGTAAACACTTAACATCTAGGTTTCTAGCAGTAAGATCCTAGGTATATAATAAAGTGATTAGTTGAGGAAATTAGCTGAAGACGAATGACCATTTGCTTAGATATCTATCTCTATTTGTAATTATTTATGTTATATGATATGACAAATAAAAAAATCACCATCTATAACCGATAAGCGTGAAGCTACCCATGGGCGAGTATTAGGACCACCATAAGGAGAAATATTACCTTAAATGGTAGGTGGGTGAAACAGTTAAAAAAAGGTCATATCATATAAAGTTCAATAGGCAAATATGGAGAGAATTTTGAGATATCTGGGTTGGTTTGACCCATTGGATGTAAATTTTATTAACGAAATCACCTAGTTAGCTTCCTTAGGATTCAAGTTGTGACCAAACCTTAACACACATGCACATTGTGAGTCTGATTTAGATAATTTATTCAGGACTTTAGATCTAAGTTGAATCATGTACTTTGAAGGTTTCTTTGTTTTCATCATTAGGCATTCTCTGAGAACACTCCTTGTACCAGATTTTCCAAGACTCTTGTTGTTTATTGTTATTGTTATTGTCATTTTTATTCTGGTGCATAATTACATGTGCATGGTTACATGACGTTTGTGGGTGTCGTCTCTGTAAGCCCTCACGAGACTATAACTCGTCCACTAGGGTCACCTAGGGGTTTAAAAGCTTGTTGCATAAGCTAAATACAATTGTGGTCCCTACAAAAGTGGCTTAGTTAATTTTATTGTTTTAGTTGTTTAATTTCGTTTATGTGTTTTTATTTAGTCTTTTGCTCGGGATTAGCAAAATCTTAAGTTTGGGGTTGTTTGATAAGTGTGAATTATACACACTAATTTATGCATCATTAATTTGTTATTTTGTTAGATTCCATGTAATTTAATGTATTTTGGAGGTGTTTGGTGTTCTATTGGTAGGGAGCATTAAGAGCATGGATTTTGGACAATTGTACGGGTTTTGAGTGCCTATCGATGCGACGAAAGCACGCGAGAAAAACGGATAAGAGCTTAAAAGAGTCATATTGGAATTAATGATGGCACCGCGGCGCCAACATGTGGCTTTACGGCTCCAAGCGTGCCTCATACAAACCACCCGAGGGTTTGGCGCCGCGGCAGAATTTGAGATGGATTAGGGCTTCAGCAGCAGATGCGCGGAATGACTCTGAAGTTTTCCTATAAATATAACATCACGCCCAAAACCTAAAGAGGTCGATTAGACACATCAACTAAATTCAAAACACTAAAATTAATACATCTAAAAGAAGAGATCAAAGCACAAATGAATGAGACAAGACGGTGAAGTCCGGAAACACAAGGAGTTTGATTCGGGTTTCATTCTCTTTATTTTCATCTTCAGACTCTTCTACTTATCATTATGTTTTGGATTCAATTGATGTTGTGTTTTAATTTAGCCATGAACTAATTCTCTTATTCTAAAGTATGATGTAGCCTACTGCTTGAGACTATGTATTGATTGCCAAATAACTTTTATACAGTTTTCATTCAGTTTATTTATGTTTTCCTGTACTTAATGCTTCTTATTTTTTTGCCACAATTCTGATGATTTTATGTTTGAAATCTTTCGCACGGGGGAGGGAATTTCAAATAGGATTCGGGAAATATAATCTAGGAAGTTTATAGAGTTCGGGAGAATCTATAACTCCTTGAAAGCTGTTAATACAGAATTACAAGGCTTAATAAATTGTTAATCATGGGATTTTTATAGGGATATTGAATTTGGTAACTAACAATATTTTCACTATTGTTCGGGAGAGAGAGTGGATTAATCTATAGATTCTTGGCTTATCAACGTAGAATTTGAATAATAGTTAATTGGCATCACAAATACATAGTTGAAGCCTAGGTGAATTCAGACACTAGAATTTATCTCATCTCTGATTTTGCAATAAAATTTATTTAGTTTCTTATTTGTTTTGTTTTTACTTTTCCAATTAAATTGAATTGAGATTTTGTGTCTAAATAAAGTTAAGGTTAATAATAATAGTACTTAGTGCAAATTAGATTTCAATCCTTGTAGGTTCGACACTAATACTTATCATCTACTAAAACTTGACACCGTACACTTGCGGTACGATATAAAAATATCGCAATAAAAACACAAAACAAACTACGAAACATGTTAAATGGCACGAAACCTAACAAAATAATAATCTAAGAATGGATGAATAAGTGGTAAATAAATTAACTAGGCCACTTTCGTAGGGATTATGATTGCATTTAGCATATGTAATAAGCCTTTAAACCCTTAGGCAGCCCTAGTCGACGGGTTATAGTCTCTTGAGATTTTATAGCGACGACACCCACAAACATCTTCTAATCACACATACAAACATGAAAAAAAAAATAAAGAAACAAATAAAACAGTCTTAGTAGTTACACATAATATTATCCTCAAAGAATGTCTACCGATGAAATCAGAGAACCTTCAAAATACCCAACGTAATTTAAATCCAAGTTATTGAATAAATCATCTAAGTCCGACTCACAATGTGTGTGTGTGGGGTTTCAGTCAAATCTCGACTCCTAATTAAGCCAACTAAGTGATTTCGTCTAAAAAAATGGGATCCGATGGGTTTAACCAACCTAGATATCTCAAAAGTGCTATGTATTTTCCTATAAAGCACGATATGATATGCTTCTCTTTTTCATAATCTTTTAACTCACATACCATTTAAGGTAGCATTTCTCCTCATGATGGTCCTAACACTCGCCCATGGGTAACTTCACGTTTATCGATTATAGGTGGTTTATCTCTTTCTTTTCAAAGTATTTTTTTTCTTTTCTGTTCTTTTCATTTTTCTCAAAAGATCACTCTCTTCTTGTTTTGCTCTAGCGATATCATATATCATAAATAATTGAGGCCAACTCCCTGGATCTGAGCTTTGAGCAACATGTTCTCTTGTTGTATGACTTGCAGCTGTTCCTGAAACTGCTTTCTCATGCCTGCATCTGATCCTCCATATGCTTCTTCATCTCATTCCTGATTGCTGAGATGCATATCGTGGGTATCAGGTGGTTGGACACTTCTTCCTCCTGGTGAGCAGTAGATGTAGAGATTCTAAACTCCTTATTCTTTGATGTCATTCTTTCTTATTTGATTGAGCGTAACAGACGACGCCAATTGTTTGTGTAGTAAACTTTACAAATAATAGAATCAAGTAAAATACAGAAAATGGTCAAAAGTGTCCAAAAAGAACTCTTACTCCTACAAAATTATGATATTTATAGGGTGAATAGTGTTGAGGTGTCACCCTTCGATTGACATATGTCTGCTTGCATGATGTGTACATGGCAGATGACATGCTCATTAATCCCTATAATTATGTATGTGAAATTATATTTCCATATCAAAGTAAGTGTACTGTCATTAAATTTTACTATCTCATGAGGAATTAAATATTGATATGGAGATTGGAGCGGACCCTATGTGGTCCTATAGATTCCAGAGTGATATTCTCTCTGTGGTAGGTTCTCCTCTCCCAAAAGAAGAAATATTTATTCCGGAATTACTTCCTACCTCGGAGGGACGGGAGGTGTCCTTCCGGAGTGGATTGATTCTGAAATGTTCGGACGTTGGAAAGTGTTCCAAATCCTCATATCTAATAGCACAGTTGTGTGGTGACAAGTGTCGTTCCCTGATTGAACCAATCTCTGCATGCGGCAGACCCACTTGTAATAGCTTGTTGAGGAAGATTTATATGTATTGTCGACGCGTGTCCCTCATAACAGTGCTAGATTTATGCATCTATAGGTATGATTACAACCAAAAAAAAAAAAATTATAATTATCTGGTTTTTTAAATAATCCTTTCTATTTTTTCCTTTAAAAAATTTGTAATTATTCTAATTTGATTTGATTTTTTAGGTCTTTTAAAAATAACGGTAAAAAAATAAAAAAATTGGTAATATTCATTAAAATTTCACTAATACAAGCTTTTTCATAAGATACAATAATTATTTAAATGATTTAAAATGTAGGAAAATAAAACAAAAATCATAACAAAAACAATCTAGCTACAAATATTTCATAAAATTACATATCACTAAATACCAAACAAAATAATAATATAGAAAATACAAAATATAAAATAATAACATAACATAATTAAACTAAAATTTCAATAAAATCTAATTATTCAGTTAATACAGTTCAACATAGTTTTTCCAATTAAAAACAGAACTAATTTGGTAGTTTGGTTTTTTAATTAAAAATCAAACTAATTCAGTTTGGTTCAATTTTTTAATTAAAAATTGAACTAATTATTTTTAAAATAAAAAAAATTATCGGTTGGATCAATTTTTTTTTTCCACATTGAAGATTAGCATGTGGCTAAATTTGGGCTCAAACATGCATAATACGATGGGCCGGCCTGGCTTGAAGAAATATAAGTCTTCCGAAAACTAATCTTAATTTTGTAATTTAAGTTATTGAGTCAATTTCGGTGACATTTACCGAATTATTCTTCACAACATTTTTAGAATCCACACGATAATATTGTTGGGGTTTTACATGGGCAAATTCGGGTAAACGCAGCGGAACATAAAAAATCAAAATTTTGCGATTTCAAAATTTTTTCTCAGACAATTAAAATAAACTTATTTATTTTAATTACTCAATACTTAGAATCTGAAATTTTTACTCAAAAATCAGATTTCTTTATATTTGTCGAATTGACCCCAAAGTTTACATTTTATTCATTTTGGTCCTTAAATTGTCAAATACATATTTAAGTGATTCCAAATCAATCCCAAAATGATTTATACATGTCCAACACATCAAAATACAAGTTGCAATAAAAATTTCAATTTTTTTTGAAATTACCGAGAGGTCCCTGAACTTTCCAGGATTTACAATTTAGTCCAATCTTGTTCAAAACAAGTCAAGATCAAATCCAATCAATCCCAAATTTAATATACATCATATATACATCAATACACAACACATATATGAAAAAGCCCCAAATTTGGAAAGGGTTAAGAACCCTAATTTTATAATTTCTTCAAATTGACAAATTACACCAATTTAAATAAATTCAACACTTTAATTCAATTTTCAAAACACCAAACAAGTCTCTCACCACTTTGAAATAACACAAGAACAATTCTAGGTCATCAATGAGCGGCCTAACAACTCTAAAATGGCAACTTGATTATCAAATAATCAAAAGAGAGCTTAATAACCAATTATAAGCTCACTTTAATTCATATACATGCAAACATCTTTCAAATAAGTTTCCAACCATTTTATTACATGTTTAAAGAGTAGAGAAAATTCTAAGCAACACATGTTGAAGCCTAAAAACATATAAACAATTTTCCAGTTGAAAAAGTTTAAGAAAAACTTACAAAATCCTAGTATTTTTCAAGCTTTTCCTTTTGTTCTTCAACTTTCTCTCAAATATTTCTTTTGTAATATTTTGGTGGCTTAACCTAATGAATGAAAAATTTTAGCCTTGGCTAAATTTTAGGGGAATATAAATAAAATATCTAGATATTTTTTTTACTTCAATTTATTAAAGTTAATCCACTTGTTGTATTTGATCATTATAACATTTAATGATCTACAACAAGTCAAACTAATCAAATAAAGCCACTTTCAAAAATAATTATAACAAAATATATTTATATTTTAATTACTTTAATTATTTAACAATTAAATAATTATTTAAATATAAATATTTTAAATATATGTATTATATTTACTTTAAATAGTCAAATAAATATATATTAATGATATATGTCAAATATCACAATTTGACATTTAATTAATGTGTATTTAATAAAACCATTCATTAAATACAAATACAAATTAATTAGGAAATGACCATTAGGTCCCTTTACGTATATCTTTCTTTTAATCGTTAAACGAATTATAAATAATCAGTATTATTCATAAAAATTGCCCTAGTGATCTACAAGTATATTTCATTAGTGAGACTCTCTAGGTTCAGACATATCTGTCACGAAATCCAATTTCGTATCCATAATTTACCCACCCGTAAATTATGATGAACACGGATAAACTCTCTGAACCATACAGGTCGAGGTCATTGCATACGTATAATCTCTCTGTCATAGGTATCCGGATTATTCCAGAGATATATATATATAAACGTCAAATCTCTATAGATATAATCACGTCGACGTTTTCATTAGCAATCTTTTAATAACATTTAGAACTAATTTCTACAGTGTACCATGAGCCCATGGATTTAACAGATTACTAATTTCATATTGAATACCTATGCTCTGTACACAGAACTGACGGATCCTTTCTTGATACACACATGATATTTTGAGCATCAGTCCACACCCAACGAATAGGCGGAGGTCTGATGGAGGATAACTCATATATCCACATTGGTATCTTAAGTCAAAGAATCATTATGCTCACTCAACCCTAGAAGATTCTTATTGACGTTGGTGTACCATCCATTAAGGATCTTTGGTGAGTCGTTCAGTATTTATCAGCTATAAACACCTATACGTCTATACGAGTCTCCAAGACTCATGGTTCATTGAGAAATCATTGGAATCCAAGATACCAATATACGACATGTACCAGTCTCAAAGGGTTTACTTTACTGACCAAGTAGTGTAAACCTTGACCAGGAACTGTCTAAGAATGACAATGTCATGATACAACTCAATGTCAGTTACGATGCTTTTGCAACCGTATCATAACTAATCATTCTAAGGTATGTTACGTCTTTACCATATAAAAAGAGATGTTATATAATAGAAACTGTTTATTTTATTCATAATAAAATGTTAAGTATTTATAAGGAAATTATAAGAAAATTGACGCTTTGAGTACCAATCATAACAAATATTACGTGGATGAACACATTATTTAGAAAATTATGGTAAACTAGAGAAAGTGAGGGAATGTTAGTATTTCAAATCCGGGGGTGTATTCAATTGAGATTTTAAAAGACTATTTATGGATAAATAAGTCCTTTAGATTTTAAAAGATATTTAAAGAATGTAATGACTTACAAGATTTTATGAAATTTCTTTTAATCATGATTCTTTACTTATTAGATTTTAAAAGATTTATATCATAAGAATTTATAAGATTTGAAATGAGCACGTATAGATTTTTTTTTTTTACTTTCTACCATAAATAAAAAGCTAATGAAAGTCAATTGGTTCAAGCTGTGCAGATTTGCATCAACAATAACAGAAAATGGGATCGTATGAAATGGAACCATAAATAAAAATGAACATTCAAAATCATAAATCAAAGTCGAGGAAGTAATGAACGTCTTTGCAATTGGGTCTCACCCAAAGCTAGAGTTGTTACGAATTAGCATAGACATTCATGGTCCAAGATTCACAGTTCACTTTCTCTTTACCATTTCCTTTTTTATTTTCTTGTTCTGAATCCCTCATTTAAATTACTACTACAAATGTAAGAAATTATTAATATAATTAATGTTATATAATGTTTATAGTTTATAGTTTAGAAGAACAAGAGCAATTAATCAAACAAGAATATGTTCTGGAAATTAATAGCATTGTCAAAGACTATGTTTCAACAAAAATATTCAAACAATTGATTAAAGATCATTTGAGATTACCTGTTTGAATTTTGCAGGTTGCCAATTTACACTCGCAGCTTGTTAACTTCTTGCTGGTAGAACTGAGATTTGCGTGCACAAAACATTAACGTAAATTAAGGTCAAAAAGTAAGACAAATCAAGGTCAACAATAATATAGGAAACAAATAAATAGAATGACTTCATTCTTTTTGTCAGAAAAACGCATTACAATTGCTGCCTGACCTTCACTCAAATTCATTATTCAAACCAGATGTTAAACCAGACTCATTACAATTCATTATTCATTAAAGTGTAATTAATCAAGAACAAGCGCAATTAATCAAGCGCAATTATAGTGTAAAAATTAATCAAACAAGAACAATCGCAATTATAATATTTATAGTTTAGAATTACACGCATAAAAATCAAACCAGAAGTTATTAGAATTCATAATTACCTTGTTCACGAAGAACTCACAAGTATGCTCTTTTTCTCTTCTCTAGCAGCCAAAAAAAATCTCACGTCAAAAGTCTCATGAGTTAGGGTGAGATTGTTTTAGGGTTTGATATTTATAATTTTCACTAAAAAGTCTCACACAATTACACATATAAAGAAATCCTTCAAAATAAGTAAGTTTTTCAGTACCATAAGACTTTTGATTAATTGTTTAAAGTCTTGATTGAATACCATTAGATTTGGACACCCTCTTTAAAAAATCCTAATAGTCTTAATGGAATACCACAAGACTTTTTAGATTATTTAAAAATTTTAATTGAATACCACAAGACTTATTTAACCCAAAATAGTCTTTTAAAATCCAAATTGAATACACCCCCCTAAGTTTATGCGGCTTCCTCTCATTATAAGTCTATTTTTAAAAATGAGTTTTACTCATTGGTTTGTAATAATAGGTATCATAATAGGTAGCATGTCGAGTATGAGATTGGATGCATCTTTATGGGCTTCATCTTATTACAGTCTGGTTTTTAAAAATGAGTTATATCCATAAGTTTGTAATAGATATGTATAGCTTTATAAAATATGGGATCGAACAAATATTATCGAGTATGAGATTGATATAAATGTGTTTTCGTAACTATTAATCCATAAAGTCACCTAACTGAATATGATGGTCTGTCATGAACGTCGACGGAATGTTATCATCTCAAATATCACGTGATTAAATAGGACAATATAAATGAATTCTCTCATTACAAATCGTTTTTTAAAATCGATTGATAAGAATGGATTATAATCATAAGTTTGTGACAAATATTTGGAGCTTTTATCGATAATTGTCATATCGTTGGATTCCCATTTTCAAACATAAACAAACAAATCATGCTACGAAACTGAAACTGAAAATCAATAAGAATAAGAAAAGAAGATGGAAGTTTTCCCTTCAGTCTCTAGCTAGAGCCAGTAGCTTTTTGATATTGTTTTAACATCTCTTCTTCAGCTTCTCCAACATTGCACCACATAATCGATTCTAATAATTAGCTCTACATTTAACAAAGATGAAAGAGAGTATAAGTACTGCAATAGTAATTTTGTAAAAAAACAAACGTTATAATCACATTATTGTATAAATAAATAAATAAAAATCAGAAAATTTCTTGGATAGGCTAGCCCACAAATGGCTTCGTCACGGAATTTAGCCACTGAATCTAACATTGAATGTAAATTCCGTAACTGACTAATAAGAAATACTATTGAATAAAAAAATATAATGGATATCCATATCAATGTTGAGTGAGCCCAGGTGAAAATCATCCAACCAATAACTTTGATAGTGGATAATTATTTCATGTTACAAACCAAATAACATACCGCACAATTAAAGATTTCGATGTTTTAGATTCATTAAATTTGAATTGTAGCATGCCGAATCATACAAACCACTTAAAACAAAAAACAAAAAACAAAATCCAAGGCAATTGTACTCTCAATTAGTAGGCAAGCATGGGAACCTTATGTATCAACGAGGTTATGGTCTCCTGTACTTGAATTCGGTTCTGAGTTTTTTATAAATTATAATTTATATTTATTGAATAAAAATTTATATATAATTAAATTTTAATTATTTATTATTATTATTATTAATATGTGTATAATAAAAATAAAATAAAATTCAATTTAATATTAAATTTAAATTTGGTAGCCAACCAACAGGATGCTGACACATAAACCCCTTCGCCAGTTATATCATATGCCGACAGTCACCTTGACCTTTCATGTTTTATTAGTGATTACACATATCACAGATGGACACGTTGTTGGGGGTTCTGTGTTTGATTTGAATGATCTTACGTCTATTAAGCCCCACTTGGGTCCCACTCCACTTTCATCCAGACAATAATCAGTGGCAACATTATTTTGTTGATAGATTTTTTCATATTTATTTCTTCGATTCGACAGAGAAATGATGAACATAGCGATACATCTTGGAATATCTTATGTCATGTTTTGGATAAATTCTGTATTGTAATTAGGGAAGGCAAAGAGTCGATTTTGAATATGATATGAGATATTGATATTCGTATCTTTTTATTTTATTGATGGATATGGAATTATTTTCGTATATGTCCCTCACTTATTAGGTCTTCATGTAGCTACTTATTGATACATGAATTTTACCTCTATTTACATATGAATGCAAATACTCGTATCCGACTGGTACAATCAACGGATATAGAAAATTATCTTATTATCCTTCTCTGATATACCAAATCACCGTTGATTTCATCTCTAAGAAGGGTTTTTGTCATCCATAATTGCAACGAAGTATCACATCACCATTCATGTAATAATATTATAATATACTATCAAATGTTTTAATATATTAAAAAATTATTAAATAAATAATAATTAAATTGCATATATCATTTATTTATTAGTTGATAATACGTCAGCTATATACATTTATTGTAGTATATAACATTAAGGCGAAAAACATGTGCATGACATGGAAATATTTTTGATATTGAAAGGGTATATTAGTACACAAGTCAAATTTATCAGGCTAAATTTATAAATTTTTTATTTATTTATTTTTAGCCTTTACCTCTTTCGAACTCAAATGATCCGCTAAAGAAAAATCTTAAAAATTACTAAATCAATTAGTGTTGAATTTGCTTGGAAAAAAAAACCATTCAAAACTTGAAAACTCCATTGATTTATTTTATCTGTGAAAGTGAAACTTTTTTTTAAGTATTTCATAAAAATAAATATAGTATATACGTTGTCTTCTTAATTTTAATCTTGGAGAACTTAAAGATGAGGAATTTGTCAAAATCCAACCTTCAAAAAAGTTTTGAAGAAATACTCATAAGTTTTAAAGAAATTCTCTCTGAAGATTCCATCTTAATTTGAGCTCTTTTATTTTTTTTAACAATGTTTTGAAGAAATTCTCTCTGAAGAACCGGTAATCCAAAAAGTTCAATGAGTCATTGGTTCGATCGGTTGAATCGTGTCCAAAAAATCTGAAAAACATACTTGCGTAATAAATAATTTTATTTAATTAAAAATTAAAAAATTAAAAATAAATATTAAACCGTCCAGTCGGGTTCACCGATTTTGATCGAATTTGACCGGCTTTAACCGATTCTTTTCGGACCAGTTTTTAATCTTTGGCCAGACCGAACCAATTGAATCGGCCAGTCCGATCCCATTTTTAAAACATTGATTTTTAAAGATTAAAATCACTTGGATGACAATATTATTGTATGATTAAAATTTGATTATCTTTACATTCTTGTTTGATAATCACCAACAACAAACTTGCATTTTGCTTCAATAAAGCTTAGATCTCGAGCACAAGGGAGTTGTACTGCTCCTCACTTGAGGGAATGGAAGAGAGGCGAGCTACCATCAATGTTAGAATTGATGTTTGATTTTCCTAAACTAGATCTCCACGAATGCTTGAACAACAAATGGTTAAATAAATTTATGATCATCATTTCAACTTAGTTTTTTAAGACAAGTGTGAACAATATCTGAAACATGTATGGCTCAAGTAAGCTCCTCGTGCAGAAAAACAAAGCAAGAGTCTTGTGGCAAAGGTAAGCGGACTTGCAATAAAATTGTAACCCAAGAAACCAGGAAGCAATGGTTTTTAGGGGTGGCAAAGCGAATTAACAAATCGAATTTCTATCGAATCCTAAACGAATCGAATCAAAATGTGATTGATTCATATTCGATTAATTTATTAAATGAATCATAATATCATGATTCATATTCGATTCGTTTATTAAATGAATCATAATATCATGATTCATATTCGATTCATTTATTAAATGAATCGAATACGGATATTCATTTAGTCATGATATGATTCAATAACATAAATTACGATAATTTATTTATATTAATTCTTCATAAATATATACATATGAAATACGTAATTAATATATTTACTAAAAATAGCTCACCAAACATCGATAATATTAATTTTTCCATTATAATTAGCCATAATTTCTCAAATCTTAATTAAAAAAAATAATAATTAGTAAAAGAAAATAATAAAACGAGTCATAAACGAATAAACGAATAAATGACCTTAAACGAATCGAATTGAATTGACCCATTTATTAAACGAATTTATTATTTCAAACTCGTATTCACTTTAAAGCGAAGTGAATCTAATCGAACGAATAAACGAATCATAACCCAAATTTCCACCCCTAGGTTTTATCCACAAATAAAATGCATGTCTCAACAAATGCATTTGAACAATTCCAATTTCTCATGCCACCAATAATTGTCATGCACAACGCTCGTGTAAAGACCAGACACTACAAGAAAATTGATCTTTAGCGTCCAACTTTTCTTTTTCGATGGTAATAAACCTTTAGCGATGAATTTGAATTTCGACGTTAAAAAATAGAACTTTAGCGCCAAATAACTCTTTCGACGCTAAAGGTTCACCCCTTTAACTTCGAATTTGAATTTCGACGCTAAATGACAGTCCTTTAGCGTCGTACACTCTTTCGACGCTAAATGTGCAACATTTTAACGTCGGATCTGAATTCCGACGCTAAATGGCAGACTTTTGGCGTCAAAATTAAAAATGTCAAAAATTTAAATATAATTTTAGAAAACGGTAGTTTTTTTAAAAAATATTAAAACTTTTAGCGACGAATTAGTTTTTCGTTGTGAAAAGCCGTAAAAAAAATATCATTTAGTGTCGAATAGTTCAATTCGATGTTAAATCATAGACGTATAGCGTCGAGTTTGAATTTCGACGCTAAAGGATAAATTGAAATTTTTGAATTTCGTGCCTTCTAAAATTTGAATTTATCGCATTCTAAAATTAGATTTAAATTTTTGATATTTAGCGACGAATTTTCGATGCTAAAAGTAGGGGTGTTCGCGGTGCGGTTCGGGTCGGTTTTTTCATTTTTCAATTCAAACCGCGCGGGTTGGCGGTTTGGGAAATTAGAAACCGAAACCTCAAATTTGATAAGGAAAACCGCGGCGGTTCGGGTTGGCGGTTTAGCGGTTTGGGCGGTTCGGGTCGGCGGTTTGGATTATAAAATTTTTAAAGGAAATTTTGTGTGTTTTCACATAATAATTGAAGATAAAAAATACATAATTTTCATTTATACATTGCATATTGTCATATGATCATTAAATATCTTAAATTTCATGGTTAAAAAAGAAGAAAAATATAAAATAATATCTAATTTGAACGCGGGTAGCGGTTTAGGCGGTTCGGACCGCGGTTTGAGTCAAAATTTGCGGTTTTAGGCGGTTTGGGTCGCGGTTGGGTCAAAAATGCACACCGACCTGAAATTTGCGGTTCGGTTCCGATTGACCCGAAATTATTTTTAATTTTTTTTCAAACCGCGCGGTGCGGTTTTGGTTGGTGCGGTTCGGCTCGGGTTGCGGTTTGACCCTAAACAGTGATCACCCCTAGCTAAAAGTCAAAAATTTCGACTCTAAAGATAAAAATTTTGGCGGAAATAATTCCCGCTATTTGAGGACCTTTAGCGACGAAATAGACTTTCGTCGCTAAAGGTTATTTTTTCTATAAATATTAATTTACTCTTTCATTTCTCATATTATCACTTTCTTCATCTCCTACTCTTCTTTCATCTCTTATTCTTTTTTCCTTAAAGGTTTTGTTTCATTTTTTATATTTTATATTAAAATCCAATATTTTTATTTTATTTTTAGGATAATATATGAAGATGAAGAAATGGTGGAAATGAAGATGGTGAAGAAAATTAAAAAAAAATGAAAGTGATGATGAAGAATATGGAAGTGATGATGAAAAATATAGAAAATATATAAAAAAATTATAGTTTATCATTTTATTTACTATTCTATGTTTGTTTGTTGTGATAATTTTTGTAATTTTATTTTTATATCAATAAAATATCCTTGTTATAATTAGTTCTTAAAACTAATTATAATGAATTATTTAGCTATTTTTATTATTTTCACTTTTAGCGTCGAAATATTTCATCGCTAAAGGGATTTTACGCCGAAGTAAAATTTAGACGCGAGAGCTTGGTTGATAAGATATTTAGCGTCAAATAACAATTTCGACGCTAAAGGTATTTACTTTTAGCGACGAAAATGATTTTCGACGCTAAAGATAAGTACTTTTAGCGACAAAGCATTTCGTCGCTGAAAATATACTTTTAGCGTCGAAATTAGTTTTTGATGCTAAATACATTCATCGACCAAAGATTTCGCATCAAAATTTTTTTTTGACGCCAAAGCCCTTTAGCGATAAAATTTTTCGACGCTAAAAGTCAATAATGTTGTAGTGAGTACCTACACACATGATTACAAATCTGAAAATTCGATAAGGTTCTTACCCTATACACCTATGGGGAATAGGTGTAACCTTACGAAATTAAAAATCTATTCTATCTAAAATAAGTCTAAGTTAGAGTTTTTATAACTAAGTGCAAATACCCTTAAGTATAGTCAATGACCACACTCTTAATCTATGCAACAAACTAAAGTGTTGAAAAATAAACAATGCAATAAACAAATTCAACACAAAGATTTGTTGATGGTGTGGAAAATTCATGATAGAGGAAAACCATTCCGGGTATAGGCTACTACCCGAATTCACTATGTAGAGAAAACTTACAATGATGGTTATAAGACATAAGACAACAACTAATAATTCTATTATAATAACCTGAAGAACTCTTCGAGCCCGCAACAAGCAGTTTTCTTCAGAACATTTGAAGTCTGTGAGTGAATCAAATCCGTGAACTAGAGATGCCAAAACTCCGACTACCAATCTCCACCTTAGAACTATGAAGGTTTATGATATTGGCTAGGTTTTTGTTTGTGTTGATGGTCATCAATGGAAAAACTCACCAAAAGAAAAAAGACATGATATTAATTAAGTTTTAAAGGTTAATTCTCAAGAAGAAGGAAACAAATAATATGGAGGTTCTAAATATTATGTTTCCAACATTAGGTAAAGTGGCTAAGAATTTCTTTATATAGGTAGGGTTTTCAAGCCTTTAAAAATCCTTCAAAACTCATTTTACAATGTTTTTCTCGCACTAACGTTTGAACGCCCTGTCAAACGTGGAACAAACACCAATTGACGTCCAAATGTTGTGATGAACGTGACGTGAACGGAGCTCTGAAATCTTCATTCATTCTCTTCCAAATGTTTATCCAATTGCTCTGAGACCTTCAAGACTCATTAAATTTGATTTGTTACGAAATTGACTAACACCTAAACCCAAAACAATCAACTTATAAAACTATATATGTGCTCTCACTTTTAATTAGCTAGCTAGCTTTACCCCTCTGTATAAATATGCATGCAGCTCTAGCTCTTTTTTGCAAGGGCTTGTAAAATCACTCAATTTCTCTCTTTTTGATTCTGTCAGTGAGTGAGAGTATGCATGGATGCCATTCTTCTTTATTCTATCTTCTTCATAGTCATTCTCTTTGCTACTTTATTCAGAAATCTAATTAAAATATTGTTGCTGCCACTAAAAAAGCCAAAGCTACCTCCAGGTTCAATGGGCTTGCCTTATATAGGAGAGACTCTCAAATTATTCTCTCAAAACCCAGATGTTTTCTTTAGCAATAGGCAACAATGGTCAACTTTATATACCTTTAATTATCTTATCACTTACTTTTGTTATATGGTTTTGATGATCAAATTGATATAACTGTTTTGTTTGGTGATGATTTTATATATATATATATATATAGGTACGGAGAGATATTTAAAACTCAAATTCTTGGCTACAAATGTGTTATGCTGGTGAATCCTGAAGCCATCAGATATGTGTTAGTTACTCATGCACACTTATTCAAGCCAACGTATCCTCGTAGTAAGGAAAGATTGATCGGTCCATGGGCACTTTTCTTCCACCAAGATGCTTACCATACTCGCATGAGAAAACTTGTTCAAGCTTCGTTGACTCCCAATATGATTCGAAACTCAGTCCCTTGCATTGAAGCCATTGCCATGTCAACACTAGACTCATGGTCTGATGGGAGAGTCGTTAACACCTTCCATGAAATGAAGAAGGTTCCTCATTTCTTTCATTCCGAATTATCTAATGCTAGTAACGCATCCTTTATATCATAGTATTATTGTTTTGCTTGTTATATGTCTTAAACCATAGTAAAAATTACATTTTCAAGTCATCGCCAAATGATAACTCAGCTAGTTAACTTGATAACTCTACATATATTTATATTCTAAACTAGATCATAAGTGAAGTGATAGCTAGTTAGGTTCTCTCAGATTAATTGCGGGATAAATAATTATTTAGACTTTATTTGAGTTTGAACTAATTACTCGGCTAGTCTCAATATTATACAAAAATATTCAAAAATGTCTTTTTATTTATACATCTCTGTTAAAATCTACTCTAATTATTTTTTACTTTTCACGTGTTGTATGTTAAATTTGTTTGAATTTTACTATACACGTCCAACAACTGTGAAGGTGAAGTAAGGGAAGGAATGTTTCAAATATTTTTTTTTGAAACTATAAAGAATGATCAAATAATTAACCAAATTCTAGGGGGCTAAAGGGTAATTTACTCATCATTATGCAAGGAAAACTAGATTATGAACAATTTGACAGCTTTTTTGTCCCCTAATTGATAAACACTTTACAAGCTATAGCTCAAGACTAAACAAATTTCATGTGTTGAATAAGACGCCATTAATTATATACACCTATTGTCTTAAGTTGGCAATTAAATTAACTAAAGGATTTTGCTCTTGAGCATGGCAGTTCATGTTTGATGTAGCTGTTTTGTCCATCTTTGGTCACTTGGACACTAGCTACAAGGAGATGCTGAAGAAGAACTACAGCGTGCTTGATCAAGGTTACAATTCTTTCCCAATATACATACCAGGATCTTTGTACACCACATCT